>JAALXK010000357.1:0-27044 GCA_012977745.1 Fusarium anguioides | reverse complement strand
ATAATATTAAGAGGTAAGTTTTAAAAAAATAATTAAAATAATTTAAAACCTCTAAATTAATAGCTTTACTTAACTTTTATACTACTTAAGCAAAGGTGCTTCAGCTTCATTAAGTAAGCAACCAGTATTGGGTGCGAAATCCAGGTTAGTGTTTATGCAAAGGATTATTACCTAGTGGCCTAGACGCAATTCAGGTCTCGGACCAGACTCACTAAGAAACCGCAAACGCATACCATTTAGCCAAATGTCACCCCAGCTCTCAGCTAGCCTCTTGCCAGCCACGAAACAATAGCGCACACGGCCTACTCGTATTCGTGGATCGGTTTTTGTCTGAGACATTACTAGTGGCTAGGCCGGATACGAGTGGACTAAAGAATTTTACCCCAAACAATACTTCACATTCCAATATCCAAAAAAGGATAGTTTACGACGCATCTGTTTCCCTTTTGGTGGCTCAAGGCTGGCTGAGATGTGCAGCTGGGCATAGGATCGGGTCTAGGCCTACGCATGTCTCGGCCCGCCGTGGCCTATTAAAGTAATACTGTCGCTAAATTGGTGCCGACTTATTAAACTATTTATGTTCGCTACAATAAAACCCTCTATCACTTAGTTTATCTATATGAACCTAGAAATAAGTCTTTATATAATAGTAAGGTTCTTATGTATATATAGTTTGGAATTTGCTATTAGGTATTTATTGCTTTAATTTGTTTTGGTTAGTAGATTGTTGTAGCTGGCTGGTTCCAGCGCTGATATTCCTTTCGATATGTAGGAGCCCTCATAATTAGGATTAGAAGACATATCACCACTTGCGGTGGGCGCTATTTACGATAGAAGCCCTAACATATATAGAATCTACTATTTTTAGACTAGTACAGACCCTAAGGCTGTCTAAGTTGTTGCCTATATGTGTTATTTATAGTTGAGGCTCGTGGCTGAGACTTTAAATTAGCAGACAGAACTTAAACCACAAGGATAGCTGCGATAAGATAGACGACATATAGCGAAGGTCGAGGATCATAAACCCTACTATTATGCCTGGTTGGGGATTAAAAAATATAATTACAGTCGAAACTGTCTTAGAGCTAAAAGCGCCTAAAGTTGTATGTAGCTGTTCTTTTAAAGACATATTTATAGTAACAACAAACGGCTTTAACGGCACAAGTTCACAGGGATTTACGAATCTACTATGGAAAAAGACTATCCAGGTGGTTACCCCCTCCGGAGCTTATGGCCCGCTGTCTAGCTTGATATATTATCGGCCTTCATTTGCACTAGAAAGCGCCATATTACCTCAGATAGCCAATCCTGACTGCCAGATTTTATAACTTTGAGGATCAGCTTGAGAATGTGTATAGCGCTCGGCTTCTTGAGGCTGGCTACACCATGTTGTTTCGTATGTCACCGAAAAATTTGATCCAGTCATTCTCCACAATATACAGCACACTACTCCGTAAAGGCATGTTGGCTTGCCTAATCCGAGCTGAAGAACCATAAACTGACATCATGAGATCGTGAACGAGATTAAAATATGCATAGAACCTTCAACAGTCACCAGGAAATTCAATAATTATGTATGTCTCAGTTTGGATTTATTCGAAAGTGGTGGAGAGAGTATTGAGTTGGAGGCGAGGGTTCAGCCACAGATAGAAGGAATATGCATGTAACCCAAGATTCTCAATCAGCTTGTGGCGAGCTGAGATTCCTGTCGCAAATCGGTGGCTTTTGGTTCGTCAAAAGCTCCATCTGTCAGGACGTGGTTCTACTAGTCTAACCGATCTTGCCCATGTGACTTGATAGTCGGGGCGTTTAGTTCATGCGAGGTAGTATTGCAGGCGTGCGTGGCAAAAAGGCGGGAGTAGGGTATTGTTATGGCAATTCTCATTGTACCGATACAATATTTATGTTAACCTAGGTGTGTTATTTGCAGGGGAGCTGCGTGGCTAAGCTGGCCTTGCAACCCAAACGTTGGAGGGAGCCCGGGAGGTATGTTGCCGTCGCAGAATTTACCTGATAAGGCGGTTCCAGCTATCCTCAATCGCATAAAGCGTCTCAAATAAGACTCAAACTACCTTTTAGAGGTATAGTCCTGCATTGTGCATGTCTTTTCGCACCTTCAAGCTCGGAAAGTGGGAGTTCGGCCGCTTTGATACATGTATCAATCGATATCACACTGCTGCTAGATTTGTGTGACACCTAATCGATATGTGACGGAGCTACCGGCGTGAATATTGATTGTGAAGGGAGGATATTCTTGAACAGACGCGTAACGTTGATCAGAGGATCAAGAAACCTTCAGGTCTAGATTGTTCAGCTTCCCTATTATGGACAAAGGGGGCGGTTTGGCGCTGCTGAAGCTGTACACATAGGATCAGAATGCCGACAATAGAGAACTCCGCCAGAGAAGGAGGGTCGCGAGATATCAACACGAGAAATTGGGATTACTGAATGACCCCGTTCCTTCAAATCTTGGGAGACTGGACAATTGTTCGTTCTACCGAAAGAGATTCTAGTATAAGACACCTTCGTTTCCCTCTCAACCAGCCCACATCACTCACCTTCCAACCTCATCAATCTTCCTTCTACTATCTCTTCTTCATCTTATACAAGCCAACAAAATGCCTTCTAATTGCCATATTTCTAGCCGTCCAGCTACATGGACTCTTGAACAGCCGACTTCTTCTCCCCAAGCTGGGGTCGCATTGAACACTTGCCAGGACCAAGGCGAGCCCAAGTCCGGATTGACCTGCGAGTACCAGTCCGAGTCTCAAGGTACGGAATATGAGCCTGTGTTCCAGTTTAAGCCTGCCTGCGAGCTCAAGGCTACCGAGTTCTCCTCCTCGAAATTCACTGCTCCTGGGTTCAACTCTTCTGGCTTCCAGCAGCCGTCCGAGACTGCTGAGAAGAGTGCTCTCACCATGGATGAGAATTATATTACTCCAGGCGCTGCTTCAGATGGTACTATGACTCGCTTTAAGGATACCCAGAACCCTCTGTCAACCAATTTACTAATCCCTATTCTCTTCCAGCAATTGTCAAGATCGAAGCACGATTCGAGAACAAGGTAACCGGCCACTCCATCTGGAAGATCGGAACCGGTCTTCTTTTCAGCCCTTATGTCGTCGTCGCTGGTGGCGAGGTCGTATATGATGCTGAGTATCAGCTTGGTGCTGCCACACAGGTCAAGTGCTCTATCGGTTATCGTGGACGCAACTCCTCTGATATCCAGCCTCGATATGGACAGCGCGTTATGTTCTCTGCTGAGTGGAGCGAGGGATATAAGAGGCACTCGCGTGACATTGCTTTCATCCAGGTTGCGCAGCCTTTTGCTGTTGTCACTGAAAGCCAGGAAGCTGTCTCAGAGGGTGAGTGAAAGCTAGCCTATTTCGCTGGCACTGACCTGAACTGACGATGTGATGAACAGAGCGGCCTACCGCCCCGGCTCTAACCCATTGCTGTAATTGCACCGGCCATCAAGAGCCTCTTCCTGAGCCTATTTCTGAACCCGTCACTATTCTCGAGCCAGAAGTCGCCGAGCCTGAGATCCCTGTCACTGTATGCGTTGAACCAGTTGACGAGTTCATTATCGAAGAGCCCGCAGCGGAGGAGCCGGAGCTCGAACTTGCAGTCCCAACAAGCCAGACTGAGTGCGACTATGAAGTTGTCAAGGTCGACGACACACCCGACACCACAGTCACCGAGGAACTCGCATATGCAACTGACCCCTTCTACGAAACTATCAAGACCGTTCACCAGATTGACAATAAGACCCTCGATATTGAGTCTCCCCTCATCGGTGACATCGGTCACTTCGTTAGTGTAGCTGCTGGCTCTCTCGTTAGCTACGTTGTCGGCGCAGAGACCATCTCCAGCGGTGCAGCAACCAAACTCGCCGGGGTTTCTGAGCGCGCTCTTCTTGCCGAGGCCTCCCTCCAAGCTGTCCTTGCTATTGAGCAATCCGATGAGCTAGATGAGATCATCGCCAGCATGAAGCAAAATTGGACCGCCAATGCTGCCCAAGTGGATCAACTTTACGATCTTCTTGCACCTTATCTTTCCGAAGCAGCCAAGTACATTGTTGAGTACCATGAGAATGACATGATTGAAGTCTCTTCCAAGCCGCTTGCGCGCCGCACCCTCGGTATCCGACAGTTCCCGAGCAATGAGAGCAGCAAGGCATTTGTCAAGGGTCTGTTTGAGCCAACTCTCCCTCTTTCCGGTCGTGAAGATGACTTTTCTTCTCTTGGTCCTGTTCTCCGAAGTGCTGTTTCTGCTGCTGAGCAGATTGTTTGTCAAGTCGGAAAGACTACTGTTGAGAGCCAAGTTCCTAAGCTTCTCCACAAGTATCAAGGTGCTGCTGCATCCGCTAGCGATGTTCAAGCTACTCGCGTTCTTGTTCAGCGAGCTATCATGGCAGATGCCGCTTACCAGGCTATCTCAACGTTTTCCAAAGACAAGCTTCAGGTTCTGAAGGTTATTCCCCTTGATGATACTGGTACTTATGACGAGACTCTGTTTGACTTTATCAAGAGAGTCGTTCAGAGAATTGGCCCTGTGTGTCTTGAAGACGCCAAGCAAGCTGTTCACAAGTTCATTCCTCTCCTTCTCAACCCTTCAACCCAGGTTCCCAAGTCTGCTGTACCCGCTCCTACAAAGGTCGCTAGCAACAAGCTTGCTCTCCGAGACTATCTTGGCAGCAACAAAGGTTCTGTGAAGACGCTCTAAGTGCGATGCTTAGTTCTGTCTCGTGAGTTTGGATGACGCAGTTGGAACGCTTGGATTGGGTTTTGGGGATGTTTGGGGCTTATAAGGTTATAGGTTAAGTTGGAACGCCAAAGGGAAGAAAACCTAATGAAAAAGAAATCACAAGTCGACATGAATGAGGCGCGCGCTAGGAGAGTGGCTAAGTAAAGCAGAGAAAGATGGCAGTAGGGGCTGAAGATCGATCACCATCGGAACCGGCCGCAACCGGAAACCTTCCCTTTGTAGTTCTTTCTTATTTCTGTTACTAATTTTTCTATTTTTTTTTATCTGATTTATACTTAGTTTTGTTTAGTATCTGCTCTTAATTGATTCTCTTTACATGATGTTAGACTTAATTTAATATACGTTCCTCAATCAATTAAGCATCAGTTAATCTACAATTCAGCAGGCAGGTACCCATGCGGGTAATATTGCCCCTAAGCCTTATTTACAAATAGTAAATCTTCACGCTACTGTAGAATATTTGCGGAAGTTACCCGTAATGTTCGGAAACTACCCGTTGCGCCTTGTCGCTAGGAAAGTTCCCTGCATGGTCCAGACCCTTATCAAGCTTATCAAGTCTCTTACAATTCCAATAGTTCTAGATAACATTATAGCCATTATCTTCTAGTCTATCTCCTAGTCCAATAGCAATTACCTTAAACTACAGGATCGCGCTTCGAGTTGAATTTTGTTAGCAAACTAACCCGGAATTCGGCATTCTTATTCTCGATAGCGCAATCTCGTGAATCAATACCCCGTATTTCGGTACTTATCTACATGCGTATCTACGCAAATATCAGATTGCGTGCCGGATCGTGGGTCCGAAGCGATGACAAGCAACTATAGTTATTATAAATAGCTACTGCAAGTTTCTTCTTTAATGACCTGAAACTGTAGAGTTGCGTCCCTTGTTTTAGAGCAACTTCATTTTTGCCCACCATGCGTGTCGGATTACTTGCCCTCGCCGCCCTATCTCATCAGCTCAACCCTGCATTGGCATCTTCTGATGATGGGCTTGTAACTGTCGGGGAATACTCTGTCTTTGTCGACTCGGACTCCATCGCAACCATCCCTCACAAGTATTTATCTTTCGCCCAGAAGAAGAAGTCAGATGGTAGCCTCGTGCCTATCGCTGTTCTTAATTGTCGAGATAAGAAATGCGATGTGTCCAAGATAAACAACATCACCAAAGACTACATTCAAAGGGACGACGTTTTCAACAATGAGTTTGCACAACGTATGTTAATAGAACAAGCTTTTGAGTTTCAACTGAGACTAATATATACATGCAGATATCTACGTTCAGACCAAATCCCAGTACAGCAGCCGCCTAGAATCTGCCAGCAAATTTATCTACGGCCCCTCGCTTGGTATTCCGGCTGGACCTTACATGCTCTCACTCGAGACTGGCAAGCTTCACATCCCATACCGTCTATACTTGGACAAGCAGTTGGCCTTTTTTCAAGGCGTTATCCCAGTTGGCAACGGGTCTTTCAAAATCCTTCCTGTCTCCTTACCCGCTGCAGGCATCGCTCCGACCATTGCCGTTCCCTCTCGCATCTACTACCCAAAGAGTGAGGACAAACCTCTCAACGGAGTTCGTATTGCAGTTAAGGATCTATACAACGTAAAAGGTCTTTCCACAACAGCTGGGAACCGCGCATTTGGGGCTCTCTACCCTCCCGCGAACGAAACTGCACCTGTTGTCCAGCGTCTTCTTGATGCCGGCGCCATTATTATAGGCAAAGTCAAAACTGCACAATTCGCAGCTCCTGAGAACGCACGAGATGCAATAGACTTCCAAGCTCCTTTCAATCCCCGAGGTGATGGATACCAAGAGGTGGGATCGTCTTCATCTGGCCCTGCTGCTGCGGCTGCTGCATACGATTGGGTTGACCTTGGTCTTGGTTCTGATACTGGAGGCTCTATTCGCGTCCCTGCAGAGCTCAATGGTCTCTTTGGAAACCGCCCTACTCATGGTAGAGCTGATCTGTCAAATGTTGTGTCCCTGGCTCCTCAGTTCGATACGCCGGGCTTCCTTGCTCGGGATCCAGAGTTATGGCGGGAGGCTATCCGAGTGACATATTCAGGTCTCAACAAGAGTTCTGGGAGATATCCATCCTCTATTATGACCTATAGGCTTCCTTCGGCCGATGAGAAGGATCTCACCGATGCCCAAGAAATAGTCATGAAGTTTATAAAGAAGGCCCAGAAGTTCCTGTCTGCTCATGTCAGCACATATAACTACACATCGGATTGGGCCAAGTCTCATCCTCAAGGTACACCCTCGGATATCCAGGAGTACCTCGGTACCACCTGGGCTATTCTCTGCGCACAGGAACAGATCAAGAGCGTCCGCAACCCCTTCTTCCGTGACTACGCCAAGGTTAACAGAGGCCGAACACCTTACATCAATCCTTCTACAAACGGAACCTGGAGCTGGGCATCCTTACAGCCAATGCAGATCAATGAAGCGGTGGTGAACAAAACAACCTTCAGCAAATGGTTCAACACTCATGTCCTTCCACCATCTAATGAGACTTGCTCTCAATCTCTCCTATTCTATATCTTTATGCCAGCTGTACCAGCGTGGCGATATACGCCAGGACCTACGATTAATGCTGGCGGAATACCTGGAGTCCTTCTGGGATTGAATAGCGGATTCCTGTCGCCGATGGCTGGAAACCCAGATTATGTAATCATAGTAGGTAAGACTAAGTATTACAGCCCAGTTACAGGTCAAGATGAGTTGCTTCCGGTACCTATCCGAGTCATGGCAGCTAAGGGTTGCGATTTGATGTTGGTTGACTTTATTAACGATCTGGTTAAAGCTGGGATTATTCCTGAGATTCAGACTGGTCGAAACGTGTTTTAAACCACTGGGAGCAATTCTCATCTGAAAGTGTCAGTGCGAAAGGTAGTTGTGACACAAGTTCCTCAATGGAGAAGCACCCGATGTTGAAATCACGATTATCAGAGAACCAGCTTCTGATGTATTTATTTGTATCCAAAATTGCACTTGTTTGAATGGGGCCTGGAAATTGCAAGATGCTATGAAGGGCACAATGGAACTGAGTTCTGTCAAGCAAAGCTCAATAGCTAGTCGAAATAAAACCACCACAAAGTGTTCGAAGAAGTGCTTGAAAGCTCATCTGATTGCTGCTATATCTCACAGGTCGTAAAGTTTTATCTTTATACTGACACCGAGGCTTCGACGTATCTGTGCCATAACATCAACCTACGAACCGAACCCTGTCCAGCTCGTAAGCCCAGATAATCATTGTTGAAAAATCATGAGAGAAATGCGCTGGGATGGGTGCCGGAAAGTTAACTTGTCGAGTGTTCGGTTTGTTCTCTGTGTGCCAGGTATGTGAGCAGAAGGATGTGACGATGTTCCATCAGTCCAGTCGGGAACCCAAGATGGCAGGTCCTGTGTTGTCTCAAGTATCCCCGCATGGGAGAATATATCAACGCTGTCCTAAAGGGTTACCCATCCCGTGACTAATTCACTAAATACTTTCTTCTTGGACGACTGATAGTCTGGCTTAACAACTAGGCTACGAGCATCTCGGGCCAACGCAGTGATTCCAAAAACCTTATCACAGGTATCGGTAGCCGACGCATGTCTTGAAGCCACCAGCAGATAGAGCAAGTCCAGTGGTACACTCATGGCAATAATTAGACCACGAAACGCGTAGGCTAGTCAACATCTCCAATCTGTGGAGTGACTTTTCTCTGAGATGTTGACAGGGATAAAGGTTGCTCTGGTTCTTAAGACATGTTATAGTTGTCAAGTGAGTAAGTAGCATGGGGTCGACCTTTATGTGTCGACGCTTTCCGCATGCGAGGCCTATCTGAATTGGGAGGACGCCTGCTTGGATTGTCCATACTCGAGTCCACCAATCTCTAGAAAATATGTCATAAAGCCCATTGAGTTGCTCTTTTGTAGGCTTGGATGCACTGTCAATGGCGAGGCTGGCTAGAAAGTTAAGTACCTTATCTTGGCATATGAATATAACGCTGATTTCCTCAGCAGTGGAATCTAAGGGAGGGTATAGAGACTCGCATGATGATTGTGATAGAGAATCTATTGCAGAAGATTTACTAAACACGGTCAAGTTAGCAAGTGTTAGCTAATAGTTTCTCTAACGCCCAACTGACCTCTGTTTGTTGGTAACCGAGATAAAAGATTTAAAAGCGTTAAAACCTGGAATTCTGCATATCCGCAAAACTAGGCAGTCCCAGCTTACCCTCCCTTTCTTCATCGAGTCTTTGGCTTTGTTGGATATTATGCGTAGATGAGCGGCCACCAAATGATTATATTGGTATAAAACATTCTATACTTCATTGGCCCAGACATCTATGAGTAGCTCTGCTAAGAAGAGAGTCCGTTGGACTGGGCATGTAGTCTCTTCTAACTTAGGATACCCAGGCCGAGTTGAAAGGGAAGTTGAGTTACCTATCCTCCCCGATAGGCTTACCCATAGAGCCTAGACTATTGAGATATATTCAGTGTTACATTCAACAATTATTTGGCATTTTCTTGCGGTTTCAAATAACTGTGACCGTTGAGATTCGGGATTATTGGAACATGGACTAGCGAATTGTTAATTGTCGGCGTTAGGGTTACACCTCCCATTTTCCTATTATGGGTCTTTGTGTCGAGGACTGAATTAATCTCTTCCAAAGTCTTCCCTTTCGTTTCGACCGAAAAGAACAACTGCGGTTTAGCAGTCAATAGCCCGCCCTATCTCCAAGAGAAACAAACTTACTATTAGCAATACTATCAGAATATCCCAAGATGCGTTAATGATATACACTTTCCACCCTATGTTCTTGAAGGCGATGGGCATAATGATAACGAAGACAGCACTGGTATTTGCGCAAGTTAAAGATAGAACACTTATGAGGGAAGGACTTGTACAAACCTCAACGTGTTTAATGTAAGCTGTAAAGAACCAGCAGTGTAGGCCCTTATAGAGAAATTAGTGATCTCGGGCGGGTATAGAGTAAACGAAAGTGTCCAGGCCACGGAGTAAATGCCTTAAAAAAGAAACATAATGGCTACGTTGGCATACATCAACGCTGTTGAGGCATCTACTGAAGCATCGGCGTAAAGTTTAGATAGGATCCCGATGATTATAAGACATATAATAAGGAAAGTCTTAGGGAGGCAATTGCCTTGCGGCCTCATTGGGATATGATATGTATTCCAATAAGAGCCCAAGGAAAACACCATACGTTCAGTGCAATGTTCTTTCCCGCTTGGTTCTCGAAGGAACCATATAAGGAACCACCTTACCGATTTTAATTGAGATAGGACATCCGTAATACCTACTGTCTTAAGTTCAGTTCCCAGATGAATATCGCAATGATATTTCCGGATATAGCCGAGAAGGTTCCCACCGATGCGCCGATCAAGAGGCGTCTCCTGGATACAGCATCTTTAATCATACTGCAGAATAAGACATTCAACTTCCTGGATTGCTCCAATGCAGTTGAACCCTGGACGATTTTCTCGTACAGAATGTTCGCAACCGGGTCCTCGATATCGCCCCTGGAGGCTACCAGAGCAATTGAATCGTGCTGCCTCATGGTGGCCATAATGTGCCAACCAGTGTGGAGATTCAGGACTACACAATGATTTTGGAGTTGATTTCTTGTTAGATAAGGGTACACACGCATAAAGGGTAGGGTTAAGATAGAGAGAACCGAGAAGATATCTTGGGCGATCGAGGCAGTCCTCCATGCCCAAGTCAAGTCCCAGGAACTTGTATAAAGAGTGACTATAGCGATAATAAGAGTACCAACACTAACCAACTTAGCACTAGATCTAGCATTAAATATGGAGAACAGGCACTTACTAGTAGAAGTTATTCAACATGCTCACCACCCATGGGAAACATTTCAGAGAGGTGAGTTCCAGTAGAGATATTTGCAAGAGCAACTCCAAACCCCACCAAAGCTCTGGCAACAATAAACATGGCAAGGTTTTGAGCAACACTCTAAAGTGCCATGCTTGCTATCACGATAACAGAACCCCAAAAGATGGCTGGGCGGCGACCCATGTGGTCACAGAAGACACCGGAACAGGCTGGTGCTAGACAGCCACCGATAAAGATGGCGGCGGAACGACTGGCCCCGTACGACTGTCTCTTCAGCACCAGTTTCTAAACAAGCTGCATGTTGCCTGGTAACGTACAATCGATATAAGTAGCGATAAAGCCTATATAGACTTCATTCAATCTGGAGGCAATGTCATGTACCTTGGTGGCACCGGATTGTACTGGTCTAAGGCTTCCCGCGGTGTGATACTCGGGATGAGAGCCAGTGGCGATAATACCATAACGACTTATGATATGATGACCGAAATTGTGCAAATCATGATCGCAAACCACATCATATGGAACACTACTGTTGCTAGAAACTCTAGCAGCAACAAGTCGGCACTCATGCCGCGAGGTCTGTGCAAGTTCCAACTTATATAGTCTGTAGGCCTCTTGGCTGTCGAGTAGATGACGCTAGACCTGTCGTTGTGTAGATCATAAGTGGACAGCCC
Source organism: Fusarium anguioides (assembly GCA_012977745.1). Taxonomy (NCBI): domain Eukaryota; kingdom Fungi; phylum Ascomycota; class Sordariomycetes; order Hypocreales; family Nectriaceae; genus Fusarium; species Fusarium anguioides. Next base: position 15,739 of record JAALXK010000357.1, on the reverse strand, counting down.
CAAGTCGTTTCGACGTACTGTCTTTTCTGCGTGCTTATCTGGTATTACTCTATATCTTGAAGACACTGTCCTTGACATGAGATCTGTCCTAAACGTGTTGATTTGCATAAGCAAGATACTGCCACGTTGCTTAACCACTGTCTTCAATTTTTCCATATTTTGCTTGCTTACTGTAAAGGTGGAAAGTTTATAAGCAACCCTTAACCCTGATTTTTAGCTCGTTGGTGATGTAGGTCGTACAAAGAAAGGGGCTGTGTCCTTAGCATTGCCAATGACTGACTATACCTCAACAGCCTATACACCAGATCGAAGAGTCTCAGGAAGTGTAACAGAGAAGTTTGTAACCCAACATTCGTCATGGAGGTCATCGTCGTGTAAGTAAATAGCTCCATCGCCCTGATTTGCCTAAATCTAGTCAGAGTCCATCCTATCCCAGTTGTATCCTGTAACCGCCCTTGTCGGATAATCCATCATTCTCCCTTGTGCATCGTTGTCATATATGTCAAAGATTTTGTCACCAGTCATTACAAGGTAGAAGTCCATTTTTCGAGGATAGACTCGCCAGTGCCAGCTGGCTGCATGACGGGACTGTCCAGACCGCCGTTTGAGTAATTCATGGGAACAGAAGATATTTTATCCAGACATGGCGCAAAACTTGCCGCAAATACAACGGTACATGATATAGAAAAATCTAAAACCTTCCCGAGGTTTCTGCAGCACTTGCATATGAGTTGATCCACATCTGAAAAGAAAGGCTGGGAGGGATTTCATAGCCAAGTTCACTACCCTACAAAGTAAAGGAAAGCTTGACTAAACGTCGTAGCTCTGGCTTGAAATTTGTCGATATGACCCTGACTTTGTTACTAGGTGCTAGCCAGAGCTTAAGGAAACCCTTACAAGTGAACACAACAGAATAGCCCTTACGTGCTTCATCATCGAGGGTAGAGATGATACCTTGGGGATGCCTTGCCTCGACAAGACGGCACTGAATATGAATGGTAAATTCTACGCCAGTACCGGGCTCAACCCCGTTGTCTATTTGAGCTTTGATGCCATAAGAGCCTGGATGATTGACTTGATAGCGGGCTTGACATCTGCCAGTACAGATACCCTCCACCGCTTCCGGTTGCATTCCGGAAGTATCGTTGCCCTGGGGCCCATGAATTTTACGAACTAAGCGACAATTTAACTTAGGCTCTATCGAGAATATTTAAATAGTATAGTTAGCATGCAATCTATAATTAACCACAGGCTAAGTATATTGGACTATAGGAGCATTCTCGAAGGATCCATCTTCAACTTACCTTAACTTCGACTAAGTCGCCAGGACTGGAACTCCAAGGTTCCACATTCCCCGTAATTTCTGCCGGGTAGCCATCGGGAAGATCAAGCAATGGAGTCACTACCGTTTTAGAAGAACGGTACAGAAGCCTGAAATTATGCTTACGCTCTGTTTGTTCGCGTTTGCTGTAGGCTCTGGTCAATGGGAACGGAATTACAGCATATAACATGCCGTACGTAGGCCATGACACCAAGGTCAGCGTCTCGTCAGAGCAACGATAGCCGCTGTCTAGTCCCTGTGACTTTCGCATTGTTTGCATGCACCCAGCAAATTCGTGCCTTGATTCAGGTATGTCATACTGCATCTCGGTGGATACTAAAGTTTCCCATGCACGTAGGCAGGCCTAATGCTCTTCATAAACAGTAGCCAGTCAGCGACTCTTAAACGTGCTAGAATTTCCTATCTGGTGCTTGCTTAAGTTGTTATAACTGGAAAGTATCTGGCTAAACTCTATACTGTCTTAGTTAACACTTAGAAAGTTTGGCATAATATTGTGAAAACATTAAAAGACTATCTGTGCTTTATGTAGACTGTCTGTGCTTTATGTATTGTGTTATCTTGCTAATTTCCACTTGCTTCAGATACTTAAATAGGCTTGGTCGGCTTATAGAGTGGCGCTGTCTAGATAACCCTAAAAGCCGCTAATATCTAATAGTTCCAGCGCTAAGCTACTATCTATACAGTTTTTTCATTAGCTAGCTAATAAAGCAATAGCTCAGGGGCACGAAATTTGCTATCACTAGGTTTACAAATACATAAAGCAGTTCCTGCTCTAATTTTGTTGAAGACTTCCTATTCCCTCCCTGATTCCTGACTATAAACATTCATTTCAACATTCAAGAATTCATTCATTTACTATGTCTTTTAAGATTGCTTGTACATTAGCGCTTCTTGCAGTTGCTGCAAATGCAGGCCCTTGCCGCCCATCAACCTCTTCCTCAGAGACCACGCTCCAAATGACTTCGACTGCGATAATCAGCTACAGCGCTACCCAAATAACATCGACCATTGTGGAAACTTCAATTCCCACTGGAACCGTCACAACCTCCACTGGTACTGAGGCCGCCACATCGTCAGCCGCAACAACCAGCGACGATACCACTGAAATCACACCCACCATTCCCGAGACTTCAACGGATGCTGTGATGACAACCACCACGGCAGCTATGGGGCCACCTACATCGGGATCGTGTTCGACTAGCGATGACTGCATTGCCGACGCCTCACGGTGTCTGGTCGGTGGATTCAATCTTTGCATGTGTATTGATGCTGTCTGTGTTCCTGTTCCCCCATGATAGGGAACAGATGGATGTATATATATTAGCTCTATTGTAATCCCGGTTGCCGACAACTGTTCAGATTGAAGTTGCTATCTTGAAGGATTTCTGTGTTGTGTTGTTATAGAGTTCCTGGGAGCGGAACAAGGCCACCTTTCTATTTCTATTTGTCTGATAATTTTATATATATAAACTTAATTTTATTCTAGTTAAAATAGTTACTTAAGGAGGATATTGGGAAAAGCTTGTTTTGTGGAAGAAAACTGTGTTTTTTTATATTGTAGCAGTAATAGCAACACCAAACTCTAGTGGCTCTTAGCCCAGACGCTTAGACCTCTTACAGGGGATATGGCAACGCCGGTATGGCTTAGTCTTCGTTCACTCAGACCCTGCCTAGCTGAGATAGCGTGGACTAAAAATCACCCAAACAAGCTAGCTTCCAATAGTTTCAACACTAACCCAATATATATACAATAGTCTATTACGTAGAAAAACTAGGGAAATAATTTAGGGGGAGCAGAATTTACTATCAATAGTATTTATATAACTAAATGTGCCATAAGAATGTTTTTGGTTCCGATTTCACGTTTGTCACCCATCCGCCTAGTCCCGTCCTCACAGGCCCTTATCCTGTATCCATTCGTTATGCTCTCTTCAAAGATCACCTGTGCTTTGGCACTCTTTATGGCTGCTGTTAATGCAGGCAATTGCCGCCCAAAAACAACCTTTCAAACCACGTTCCGAACCACTTCAGCTGATAGCACGACCGAGCTGAAATCCTCCACCGGAACTTCAATTTTTTCTGAAAGTGTTTCAACCTCCAAGGCTATAGAGTCTACTACAGTCTTGACTGTGGGCACCACAACCTCTTCCAACACCGCCATTGAAATCAAGGCATCCACGACAACCACCGACGGCACAAGCGATGCAACATCCTCTACTCTCGTAAAGTCTTCGATTTCAATCACTGTTACTGAGTCTGCTACTAACTCCTCTGAGACCTCGCATGCCAGCTCATCAGAAACAACCGCCGAAAGCACAACCGAAATCTCAACTTCAACTGATGCTATCAGAACCACCTCTGCCACTCCTACCGAATCCACTACAACCACAGCCAGGAGTACCACCACCACTCTTGCTGCTCGCGAGTGTTCCAATCCTGATGACTGCGCCCAATTTACTGACAGGTGTCTTGATGGGCTATCGAATATTTGCACTTGTAATAACGGCCAGTGTGTAGCACCACAGTGCACTGATGCTAATTCGTGCTTTTTCCTCTACCCTAATATGTGTAACGAAAGGGATATCAACGTTTGCGCTTGTTATGATGGTGCTTGTGGATACGCATAAAATTTTAGGAAGTATTGCAGAAAGTGATACAAGGCCCTTAGCCACTTGTGTATTTTATTCTACCCTATAGCATTCTACAATGTCTTTTAATTCTTCCTACACAACCTTTAATACAAGCAGATAGTCTCTAACTATTATAATCGGATTTAAACCACATTATATAACATAAATAACGACTGCTTGTCTTTGGCCAATAAGGTCTTAAATGCAGTTTTAAATAATACAAGCACGGCGATAAAAAAAGACTATAGAAATATAGAGTATACTTTTTTATAGTAGCTTAATAAGTCAGTAATAATTAGATTTCTTATAATTACAGTAATATATATCTTTAAGTTTTATGTCACTAGGCTAGATGCTTGTTTATATAGTTATTTGCGATCTTCAGTAAGACACTGATTTTATTCATTCCCTTGTAGGAGAACGACACTTACCCCTCTTCTAAACCATTCTGTTTACAGCCAAGCGAGAAGCTGCTGTCAGTTTCGGTAGTTGGAGCTTAGCTCAATCCTGTGGCCAACATTAGGTTTAGTAGCTGCTTTAGCTGGTGGACAAAAATTAGCTTTTCTTATTTTTCTGATAGAGACATCACTTCTATAAACTTTAAGGAACTTTTGAATGGTATTGACAAGGTATAGAATATCCAAACTGCCTACACTACTGCATCTAATAATTCAGTCTTGATAGTTTGGAGTGGCCATTTTATTATGATTTGCCACCGGGGCGGTAAAGTGTGGTTTATAGCCTTCACCTCTCTGGCACCTGTGCCAACAATGTACCAGTACCGCTGGAGTGAAGGAAGAAGAGCAAAATAATAGGCCAAGATCATCAGGACCCGCGGTTTGCACTCTCCGACAAGATTAATAAAAGCATCCGGCGCCAGGACTGGGAAAAGCAGAATACTTCTAGCAATCAAGCCCAGTGACTCCTGCTCCTCTATAGTTCCTAGTATATTAATAACGTAGAGGATTGCCTATTTGCAGGCCTCTAAAGCCTCGTTCCCCCAAGCTGCCGGGTTGTCGTTGTCCCCTTCATCGTTCATCAAACCACTAAGTTGAGAATAAAGAATGAAGTTCAAGTTTTGGCCTCTCTCGCTGGTCTTTGGTGATATCTTCTACCAGAAACAGGGCGTTGTACGGACCAAGTGGGATATCAACGTTGTCCGGTTGGTTTTAGTCATTCCCAGGCGATTCTCCACAGTTGACAGTGGCTCTTTGCAACATAGAACCATTCAACGGGTGACTGGTACGGCTCTATCTCACGCTCTGAGAGGACGAACCATGTCAAGACGCGTAACAGTTGTGAAGTCAGAAAGAGGATATCGATGTTCTCAGAAGTGATGTTCTTCAGCCCTCGCCGATGATGTTGAAAAGCGAGTTTCATATATAGACTATGTTGATTCTCAATCCAATTTATCTCTGGGGACTTGACTGGGTTTATTTTTCCTGAAGGGTACTCTTACGAAGAGCAGAAATGGCGAATAAACTGTGAAGAAGAGACTTCGACCTCAATGCCATTTCAGGAATAGCTTTGACGTAAAGCTCGTGCGACGACTCGATTTTAAACGCGATGGAGGGAGCGGTATGCACGATGTAATCTGCCAGGGACTGTAACTTATAGACGCTCAAGTCTAGGTCTTGCTCGAGTTTGTCTGAGTAGTCCAAACAATGGGACTGGGCAAAGTGTTTTGACGGTAAAGAGAAATACGATCACGATCATCGGCTTCCCCAACCCCACCATTGTCCCCACACCTCTACAGTCACTGATCAGACGATTGGCGCCTGTGGCTTGAGACAAAGCAGTCCATTGAAGCCAACTTTCTTTGTCTTCCAGCTAGCAATGCAAAAGCCAATAAAATGAAAATCAACAAATCGACCTGAAGGCCTATATTAAACACCTTTAGCGTAACAGTCTTTCTACACTCAGGACTTGCATCAAATCTGTCAGCGCTGCACATCATATGGAATCAGAGTTAAGTATGCAGTCAGTCGGATGAAGGACGGTGACATTCTCTACAGTTTTGCAATATTGCACCTACTGGCGAGATACTGCTGGACATATAAGTCGCTGAGCAAGTAAACGGCCAAGATGAGGTAGAAATAGAAGTTCACTGACTCATTGTGGATATATGACCAACTGCGGAACGAAGCGCGAGCCAACACTGGGATAGATTCATAACTGTGGAGAATCAATCGGTTGGGTTTAAGTCCGAATCGTCCCAGTATCTGATTGAGCGGGTGGCGTCACGCGTCGCTTGAGCGCTAAACTAACTCTAGAATAAAGGCCAGATTGATGATGACTGCATGAGACAGGGCTGAGTTGGCTGATGGTGTCCATGCCTTACTACATCCCTATGGATTCTCTCACTTTCATTGTAAGTGGCTTCTCAACAATGTGCCCCAAGCAAAGTTCAAGCTAAAGTGTCGACATCGCTATTTCATTGGTTGACTTTACTCATTCAATTGAACAGTTTCAACTTCGGGCTATTGTATATGCCGTGTTGGAGGCGTCAGTCAAAGCAATCGGGTAACGGAAAATTGGCATTTTGAATCTCTCAGTCAGTAAGCTGTATTTGTCTATTGGGATCTGGATCGCTAATTTAGTTTCAAGTTATCCGCATTGCCAAATAGCCAGGTTTCTACTTCGTCCAGAGCTTTAAGATCATTGTCAAATGTTGAGTATTTGACATTTCCATCAAGCCAACCATATGTACGCTTTTTCTTCTCCAGTGACCCGCCTATTCGACATGAACTGTCCATATCAATAATGACAGCACGATTGTCTTTGTCCATCATGATGTTCGAAGGGTTCAGGTCGTTGTGAGAAAATCCGATAGAATGCAGATGTTCGAGTGCTTTGCGAATGGTCTGTAGACATTTTCCCATGTCATCCTGTACCAGAGATCTATCGCTCCTCGCAAAATCTGGTTTAGACAGGGCCTTGGGATTAACTCGCTGCATGAGCGTTTGCTCATAGCGCTTGAAACACAATCCAGAGACTCTTCCATCCGCCACAACACAACCATGATATACAGCCAGTCCTTCATGTGGGCGTTGTCTGATCAATTCCCAGATTTCGATCTCGAGCGCCATGCGGGCTTCCAGCTTGGGATCCAGGTAGTCTTCAAGCTTCGGTTTCTTAACATAATGACAGCTAGAGGGTTGCACGATCGTCCATTGATCCTGGACCTTTGGGCCCCTGTCTTTCGTTTCAATCTTTTGCAGATCGTCGAGTTGAGCTATATCATTAGGTGTCATATATCTGTCGCTGAGGCTGCCGGTATAGTAAATTCCCGCCTGCTCAACTATAAAAACCACACAATGGAAACCAATCTTGTCTCCATATCGCTTAAACTTCTCATGTTTTGAAAGAATATTCAGTTTTGCCATTTTTGGCACGAAAATGCTGTAAAGGTTATGAGGAATAATTACAGGTGTGTGAAATAGGGTAAGGAAATTATGGTGGAGCGATTGTGTGGGCAAATAAATATAGAAAGAAAAGCACGGGGGGTCGGTCTCCACACCCTACCCAAGTAGTCCTAATGCTACTAGAAATTCTGGTTAATAAAAAGGCTAGAATAAATTCTAGGAGGATAGAAGTTTATTCCCGGTGTAATTCCTACTGTAGCTGCCTATTTAAGTATAACCCCTCTTTTCTATACCCCGCGAACCTCGGCTTATTTCACCCGGCTGCTAAATAAGTCTGGGGTATATCTTTCTCCTCTTTATTTTCTCAATCATTATTCTTCAACCAATTTATATACCTGTATTCTCCAGACCTTTATCTACAAATCGCTCATTATGTCAGGCCCCGGTGTTGGTTTCGAGTACCCGCCTGTCGAGGTCAAGTGGCTACAGCGCGATGTCCTACTTTTTGCTAACACCATCGGTGCTACGGCTGATGAGCTTCACTTCCTCTACGTACGTCACGACCTTGTCTAGAAAACAAAACTCCCACTTACAAACAACAGGAGTTCCACCCTAAGTTCGCCGTCTTCCCTACCTATCCGGTTATCCTTCGTAAGTCCCGCTACTTCAGCTTATCATCCAATTTTTGACCCAGTACAGCCTTCAAGAAGGACTCCCAGGAAGTAGTCAACTACTACAAGACCAGCAAAGCCGTTCAGATTCCTGGTATCCCGGAACTCGACTACACGCGTGTTGTCGATGGGCAGCGCAAGATTGAATTCCTCAAATCCCTCCCCACTACCTCTGCTGGCCGCAAATTTGAAGCCCACCAAAAGGTCATCGGCGTCTACGACAAGGGCCGCCCGGGTACTGTTCTTGAGACCCAGACCAACCTTATCGACGCCGACTCTGGCGAGGTGTACGCCCGCATCATCAGCAGCGGCTTTTTCATTGGCCAGGGCAATTGGGGTGGCCCCAAGGGTCCTGCTACGGAGAGCTACCCTCCGCCAAAAGGGAAGGCCCCTGATGCTACGATTGAGGTTCAAACTACCACCGAGACTGCAATGCTGTACAGGTTGAATGGTGACTATAACCCGCTACATGCTGATCCTGAGCCCGGAAAGAAGATGGGTTTCGGAGGGACAATTATACATGGGCTGTATTCGTGGAACTCAACGGCTCATTCACTGTTAAAGGAGCTAGGTGATGGGGATCCTGCCAACATCAAGGAATACCAAGCGAGATTTGCCAGCCCTGTGAGGCCAGGCGATAAGCTGGTTACGCGCGCATGGGTTACCGGGAAGGAGCAGGACGGGTGGTCATGGGTGAGGTTTGTTACGCAGGTTGAGGGTGGCAAAGTTGTTTTAAGTAATGGATTAGCTTTAATAAAGGTTACTGACCAGGGTAGGAGCAAGCTATAAGCTGCGAATTGCATTGCATGGGAGCTCAGAAGACAATTGAGGGATGCGTTGAGATCTTGAGAGAACAACTTTAGGCAGACATGTATTTTAGATTAGCTGACAATAGGTTATCATATACGAAGAAGCCTATATACCAGTAAATCATCTAGCCAAAGGCGTATAACTCCCTACTGGGTAGAGGAACCGTGATAAAGTACTCAGTAAAGCATACCAACCACTCTAGTGCTTCAGTGACCCCCAGAAGCTGGAGCAGTAGATGCTGCAGTAGAGCCAGACAAGCCAACCAGTACCGGAGCATTCGGAGGAGCAAGAATGGCTAGATGAACTGGAAGAAGAGCCGGAGGAGCTAGAGGAATCGTAACCCTTGCAAGTCAAGGATGGATCTTTCAATACAGTGAGTGAATCACCGACCAGTCCATCATTGCCTTTGATAAACTTCCAAGAAAGGTTTGTTGCGTTATGGATGGTTAATTTAGAAAAGCCAAAACTGTGTTTATCACGGAAAGCGGAAATGCAGGGTAGCATCTGATTGGTGGTGGCGTGGCTTTCAATGTTCCCAGCAGCTCCATTGATGAGATGAACCATTGAATAGCCAGGGTTCACCTTGTACGTATGTGCATCAACAATTGAGGCTTCGTCAACAGCGCAGTTCCTAATCGGTTTCAAGCGCTCATACCAGTGAACGTGACTATAAGCAGTTAGTTGGGCTTTCTTCATAACTTCAAGATTTCAGCTTACCCAGTAATATAGAGATCGACCTTATTCTTCAGAAACAACCCCTCATACGCTTCACGAAGGTGCTTATGATAGTCGCCGCATTTGGAGCTGTACATAGGACGATGGCCCATGATGATAACCCAGGGGGTTTTGCAACGATCAACCTTATCAAGATCCTGCTCCAACCACTGGTATTGCTCATAAGCCTTGTTGTCCTTGTACGAACCGCGAATCGCTCCAAAAGGACCAGCATCTGTGATATGCGTCATGTCGGGGAGAGGGTGATTCTTGCCAGACATAAGATATGTCTCCTCGTCTAGGGGACTCCCCTCATCAGAGAGGTCGATCGCCTTACACTCACAGGCCTCCTTATCCTTCAACTCCTCACATTCTTTTGTATCCTTATCCTTGCCCTTGCACTTGCACTTAGGCAAATGTTTATCTTTGCCTAGACATTCCTTCTCCTGCTTCGCCTTCTCGAGATCCTCTAGAAACGTCTTGTCTGGGCTATTGGCATAATCTGTTTCTGTATCAATGGATATGAAATGTGCCAATCCATAATCGAATGAGTGCCAAAAGTTCCCAACGCCACCAGACTTCTCGCCTTGCATAGAGAAACGGTTCTGGAAAGCTGTAAAATTGCGCTGCGAAGGGGGACACGAATAGTATGTTAGGTCAGCATTGGGGCTGTTGCCAGGTACAGAGCTGTTTGTTTTATTCTCGTTGAGATATGCAGAGAGAATATATGGAGGATTATCGTGATCGGCACATGTGGCCTCGTGATTGCCAGGCAGAACTATATAAGGGACCTTTAGAGTTATATTGTTCATCCACTGCTGCCAAAGGTCCCAATTAGATTCATAAAGGACACCCACGTCACCACCGCGAGGGCTACCTTGATTGGGAATTTCGCCTTTTGGGAGAGGGTTATCAAAATAATCGGGATTTTTGTCGCCATTGGGTAGCCAACTGGAGCTGCCGTTATAACAAACGGGCCACTGTGAGTGGTTGCATGGGATAATGCCAGAGTACCAATCATCGGCATAGCTAAGATCACCACCATGCCAGACAAAAGCCACGCCATCGTTATCAATAGCTTGGTTGATATACTTGTAGCTGCCCGCGGCATTGGTATAGCCCATGTCGTTATTAATAGCAATACTGAATTCAGATGAATTGCCTTTAGCTCGGGCAGTCGTAAAGCTTAAAATACTAGACCGGGTAGTACCATTGGCGGCAGGAATTTGATAATAGTAAGTTGTACCAGGCAGCAGGCCCTCGATCTGCACGTTATGAAACCACTCACTGCATTGAGTGATGACGTTGATGAGTGAACATGGCGGAGTGCGCTCGTATGTTTGACTTGAGCCAGTGGCCCGGTAACGTAAATCCTTTGCCGTTGCCATTGATAGTGTGGTCGACCCAATCACCTATGGGGACTTTGGGGCCGCGATAAGGGTACTTTTCATCGACGGTAGGTGCTGCTTTAGCAAGTGCAGCTAATATGCCTGCTAACAGAGAGGACAACTTCATGTTGTGTTGGGCTTTGGGTATGAACCCTTTCAGCGAACCGAGAAAGCAATTGAAAAAGCAAGAAGATAGTCGAAACAACCAAGCTCTGGTGGCCTTGCTTTGGTTATGGCTCAAGTATATATATCCCTTTGTTGAAATTAGTCTATCATTTGTGTCTTGGGGCTGGATGCGCGCCTTTACCCTTTTGATGATGGATATCCGGGAAAGACTCGCTTTCTTGAAAAGTCTCCAGGCACAACTAGCCCAGTTGATATCTGATTGGCGTTGATTGACATCTTTCAAGCCCGCACGCGCTAAAGGCAACTATTGGTATGATGGCTGGAATTTCAGCCAGCCAGCTGAAGTTTGGTCTTGCGCCACAGATTTCGCTAGTCAACGCAAATATTGGCAAATGGCCCATCCAAGTAGCATTTAAGCCGAAGGTGGAAAGATATCAGTCCCTCCTCCACCCCTGTGTGCAGAAGCTTTCCCAGGCATCTGCGAGACTAAGGCATACTTACAAAGACGGGCTAGTTCAATATTACCTTTGCGGCAGCTCTTGGCCATTCCCAATACCTGTCGATAACAATAAACCTCAACGACCTCAAAGGTCAAGACGCTTGGGCCTTTGCATGTACCTAGCCTGTCAATAGACCCATTCAGAGCCTCGGCCCGTTCCATTTGCAGCTAACAGCCAAAAACGTGCAACAGTGTGACTACAACTTGGCCTAGGCCTTAAAATTAGTTGTCTCAATGCAAGCCTCGTCACCTGATAGAGAGACATTATTGCTTAAAAGGGAAGTGTCTAATGTGGTAGGCTGGGTGATAAACAAGAGTCCAGGGCGCGGCCAGATTACCTGATTTGTGGATAAGTTGCGCTTGGGTAGCGGCACGAATGCTAAACGGAAAATCTCGCTTTGGTTAGCGAACAGCCTGAAGGCTCCCAGACCTAAACTAGATGCTATCAACATCTCATCGCCGTTAATGCGGGCTGAGCCATGCCCGAGACTAGCCCCGATTTTTATCGGAAGGCTCATCAGAAAGAAATCCTTTTCCAAACAGTCTCCAAACAGTCGGCGAGCGAAGTTGCCTAAGCCCAGAAAGTAGACTGGTAGGTCATCTAGAGGTGCAGGCTGCTAAAACTCGGACCAAGATCCCCTCAAGCTTTTGAAACCCCCCTGTGACAGCATTACTCTCGATAGTAATTGGTACTACGATAATCCAAAACACAAAAGTAGACTTATTTTATTTCTCTCCTTATCAAAACAACCAACTACTTATTCTCTGTATTGCATACTATAAAACTCACCTGGCTTGTCAACCATAGTTCTGACCCAAAAATTGGTGCAACATAAACAACATCAATTCTCCTTATCAACAACCTCCAGCTTCCTTCAGGGCGAGTTACGCCCGTTAGCCTGCTACTAGTTTCGACTAAGCTATTATTTACGCTGGTTTGAGAAAGACCCTTTGGTCCTTTTTTTTTAATACTATTTCCTCTATTTTTAATGAAGTTCTGTCTCTATCTTCTCTCGACAATGAACTAATTGTTTGTATGTTGAGGGTTGGCTGACATAATGCAGCTTGCTGCAGTTAAAGAATCACACAGTCTTGCTTAAAAACCGAGTCGACTAACTCAGTAAAGCCTTGCGCCTAAAGTCTACCATTAGCCAAAAGCTCACTGCATGTAAAGTAGATATAAACTCACAATTGCCCCGCCCAAGCTGAACTTCTGTGCCAGAAGTCGTTTTTGCATATCATGAATCTCTGCCTGCGCTGCCTCTCGATCCACTCGCAACGATTCAATTTCTCGTCTCAAAACAGCGACAAGCTCTCCTAGATCTTCATCAAGCTGTCTACCAGCCGATGTAAGTGCAACTCTTCCATTTGTATGCGCAAGTTCGGTCTGGATCTGTAGGGGCTTGGCATGTGGAAAGTCGAAGACCTTACGAATGATGTTCAAAGCCGAATTCTGATTGTCATCGTGGCGAAGAATTTGTGCTCCACGTGCCTCCATGTCGCCCCAAACATCGTTACGTTCTTTTCTCTCTTGGGTCTGTTGATTGCCGTGACTGTCATTGCTGAGCATACCCCACATTGTTGTTGCGATGATGACGCGGCTGTAGGCACCCTCTCCGAGGATCTTCTTGAAGAGGCGGGTTCGTTTCATCTCGTTACCCTGAAGTCTATTGCCATGAATAGGTTGCAGAAGAATGAGCCCGTTCAACAGTGTACCTTTTTTAAAGGTTGCAGACAGGTAATCCGCAACAAGTTGCAGAATGTCGCCATCAGATTTAAATGTATCATCAAAGCCAGGAGTATCAATAAGCGTTACTTGTTTACCATCAAGGTTAAACGTAACAGATTTGATATCTTGCGTACCTAGATTTGCTTTTAGTAAAGATACTTGATATGGACATAAGGCGAGAGGCTCCTACATGAGTCGATCCCGTGGCCAATGTCCAAGTCTGTGCGGTTGGCTGCCTTGCTAACAAAGGTCGTCTTTCCAGCCCCAGTAACTCCAATGACAGCAATGTTGATGTTGGAAGTGGGAGCCATCACGCGATGAGTTTCCAAGAGTATTGCCCATTGGACGTATGTTCATTCATGGCAGGCCACCTACCACATTAAATATATAGGTAAGATAACGTCAGTTTGAGAAGAAGGAGCCTTCGATTAGTGGTTCAGTTGATTTCAGGAGCCAGTTCAGGCAGCTGCAGGAAGACGTGGAAGTAGCGTAATTGCATTTGCATTACCAAGTGACCCAATGCTGAGACAATTTACAACCGTGAAGCCCTCTAACACGCCGTATGGTTGAATAGGCCAAAATAGCGGTCAAGCACTTGTAGGAGCAAGCGTAATCTCTAACCACCGTCTAGCTCCAAAGCTTGAGAAGTGTAAAAAACAATGACGTGTACTACATCTTGCTCAGCGTATAAGCTCTTATGAGGCTTGAGAGCGCAGAAATGATTTGACTCCCTTTAAAGCCTCGTTTCGTATTCGGGTAGGAATCTGCAGAATCCCATGTATCCTCGCTACCTTTCAGCCCCATTATTTGGCAAACGAAACAATGGTGACGTGTACTGCATTTCTTAATTGGATACACCAAATGAGGCTTGAAAGCGTGAAAATGATTTGATTCCCTTGAAAGTTTTGTGTCGGTTTTGAGCTGCCTTGGTCTAACTCTGGCGCCTGCCCCTACGGTCTAGTTCAACCAGGCTGGACAGGATCTATGGCTAAACTATACTAATAAAATGCCCTCCGATAGAATTGGATTCCTCTTACTGCTTATTTAACTAAATGTAGGTCTTTTACCTACAGAAGACCTTAGTCGCTATAGGCTTTACATCTTTTTGTCATAACTTCTCCTAGACACAATATCATGGAAGAGGCCCAGGCATCGCATGCCGTTCCAAGGTATTGTACCGCACAATTGAAATACATATGACTTATGGTTATTTAACAAATGATAGTGGCACCACTGGGAGCCAGAATACAGCACCAAACGGAAGCAAACTCAAGATACTGCTTCTCGGGGCTACCGGCGTTGGCAAGTCCTCATTTATAGCCCGCACTGCTACATGTGAAGCAAAAGTTGGCCACTCCGTGGTTTCATGTAAGTTTCTCTCTCAACAAGAGCTTAGATGAAGTCACTTATCGTGTATATATAGGCACGACTCACTGCGCACCTTATGATGTCTCTGAAAGTGGTTCGATCTTCACTTTAATCGATACACCTGGCCTCAACGATACTACCAGGGATAATATAGAGATCTTGAGAACTATTACAGACTATCTTGGCACAGGTTCCGGACACCCTCTTGCTGGTATAATCTATCTGCACAGAATCACTGATACGAGGGTTTGCGGTGCGGATTTCCAAAACCTGCAGTTATTGAAGGCTCTCGCCGGCCGACAGTTCTATTCTCGTGTAGTAGTAGCATCCACCATGTGGGATACTATTCCTAGCGACGAATTGAGACAGGCATGCCAAGGTCGTGAAGCAGAACTGAAAACTTCCGAAAAGTATTGGCACGACATGATTGAAGGAGGTTGCGAATATTTTCGATTTCTTGGCGATCAAGAGTCCGGCCTGCAAATTCTACGTCACTTTCTGTCGAACCAATCTCACCAACATCCAGCAATTATGGCTCAGCTTAATGAAAGCAGACCCTTTGAGGAAACAGATGCAGCTTATATTCTTGTACAAGATCGGCGCCGACGCGAGAATGCGAGATTGAGAGAGTTAGCAGAGGCTAGAGAGGAGGAAGAAATGGCTTTAAGAGAAGAACAGCAGTCGATTGCACAAACCCATGCAAATGCAATCTCAAGGTACGCTAGAGAAATTGGATATAGCTTGGATAGAGATGGCAATGACCGTTATCAGGGTAACCAACGACGACAAGAGCTTGAGGTTTCTTATATTTTGGCCGCGTTTAAAACAATCTTACGTAGCTTTCGCTGAAGTCAAGTGGCAGAGATCATTAGTACTTAGGGACTTAATTTTACAGCGGATTTGCCATGACCTTTGCTTTTAATAAGATAAATCAACACCCGCGGCTCTCATTACGCGGTTAAGTGTCTATAGAGCCCACGGATGTTGCATTGCTCTATGCATAGATACTTTAATTTGCTAAAATCTACTAAGTTTATATTTTCTCTTTTCTTATTTTGATATTTATATTCCTAACTTTCCCTTATACTATATTTAAT
>JAALXK010000356.1:0-56156 GCA_012977745.1 Fusarium anguioides | reverse complement strand
CCTTCTATGACTGTAGGGTAAGATGAAGGTTTTATTTATTAAAGCTACAACAAGTAACCAATATTGAGACAGATTTTGCTTGATGCGATGAAGGTAGCACTCGGAGCACAGTGTTTCTTTAGAGATCTTTGATATAATATGACACATGTGATAGGTGTGCTATCAAATGAGTTTCCCACTACATTTGTTACGTGAAAGGAAGCTATCATGTGGGATATGACCTCTTAAAGGTCAGATTCAACCTAGACTTAGAAGAATTAATAACTCTTAACCTTTGATACACACTACCTAGTTATCTGCATATTCCTCTTACTTTATAATATACTCTACATCTAAACCCCAGCGTTATAGATATAGATAGCCCGTCAGGTTATAATCCTATTTTTATTAAATCCGACCTTTTATTATAACAACATTACTCTAGACTTTATAAAGCTTGGAGGTTATAGTAACATCTTGGAAGGAATACTTGATGATAAATAAAGTAGAGGTTCTGAGCAATTCTCGATCATACCCCCTAAGACTTCCTAATCTGCATACATCTAGTAGGATATTAAGAATCTCACCAAGGTGGCTATTTCCTGTGAGATCGAACACTTTATTATTAGGTATGGTGTGGTTATTCAGATACCATTTGGTGTTTAAAGTTAGCCTAACTACCTAGGTAGTATTCATCCATGAAACAGGCACTCGAAAGTCGCAATTGGCCAACAGAAAATCCACGTCATCCTATGCCTGTATAGGACTCGTGAAACAAAGCGCTTTCTTGGCTTCATCGTGTTTATTATTATTGCAACTGCTAATCGTATATACAAACAAACTCATCAGACACACTAGGTCGCTCGACATAACAGTCATCCCAAATATGTTGTAGGTCAGTCAGTATTGGATAAGTGAAATCAATTTCAGTAAGTTGAGACTGGCACGTACAGTATGACGCCTGTATGAAGAGAGTTCCATAACACGTCGTCGATGAGAGGGGGGTAGTTATGTCCATGTTCAGAATCAAAAGGTAGTACCTATTCAGCTGAAGTTAGACCACATGCTGGGAAAACTGGAGGAAAATAAGCCAATAACACCAGAAGAAGAGGTTCTTCACCGAAACACTAGAAAGCGTACATCTTACTTGCCTCATAGCTTTGATATAGAGTACTTCGCTTAGTTGTTTGCGACCAGCTATTCTATCGATTCTCGATTGATTCTTTACAATGCGTATTGCTTTTTGTGGCCTATTTAGGTTCCTCGCTCTGTTGCACAACAAGCTCCATCATCATCTCTAGCTTGGAACACGGCCAACTCCCTACCTACTGTAGCTACCTATCCTGCCCATGCTCGCACCGCCGATCCAATTGTGACGGGGCTGTAGCGCCTTAATCTGTGTAATCAAGGTCCAAAGCTTAAAGCATCATTATGACCCTATTCATGGTTTCAAGTGTACCAGGACGGTACCTACTGCACAAATCGGAGGCTAGGTAGGGCAGGCTAATTACTACAGTACCTGGGCAAGACTGGCAAACCTCCATGTGCAACGTATTGAATCTATTGAATCTAAATTCCAGACTGGGCCAGCCACGAAACAGCATAATTAAGACAGCCGCATAATGAAGGGATAATTTCCATTCCAGGTCTCGCTGTCTGACGTTTTCTGGCACTAAAGTCGATAAAGGGCGTCTCCTAAAATAGGCCCCATTCTCAAGCTCCGTTGGGCCCCTCTTGGCGGGGACCTCAACTCCACCTTCCTTTTAACTGCCCCAGGTCCGCTGCTCGTCAACTTCTCGGTGCCACCTTACCTAGCTAGCCAGCCAGCCTCGCCCGAACTCCCGCTGTAGGACCGCCCCCGATTTATTTTTGGTGAACCTGGTCAGCGCCTCACTGTCAAAAACCCTTGCAGGCTTCCAATTCTAGTTCCAGTTCCACTGTCGACGTGGTAAGGGGCAGACGAACACCAACGCCACCACATCCCCCTTGGATCGGATTTCTGCCAACAGCTGGCTTCTGGCATTCTTCCATTCACTCTGCCGCCGGACGCAGTACTCAGTCTCTCGTTTCCAATTTCCCTGACACAGCCTGGGCTTGCATTGATTGCTCTCCATATCCGACTTTGGTATTACGTCGAGGCCACATAATCGTTCCTCTATCCTCGACAAGACGACCACCGCTTTCAACTTCGATCCCTACAAAGCCATCATCCATAACCATGTCGCAAGCGCAGGATGTCGCTTCTCAAGTGATCCAACCTCACCTCGACGCCGAGCCAGAAAAACAAGACAAGCAGGAGATACAAGAGGTCCCCGAGAATCAAGGTGCACCAGAGCCAGAGAAGCATGATACTTTAAGTACGCATGACAACAAAGAAACAGCAGAGGACAAACAAGAGACACAAGAAATCTCACAGGAGAGAATAGAAGAGAAACTTGGTCAAAAGCTCGAAGATGAGCTCGAAGATGACCTCAAAGACAAGCACGAAGAAAACCACGAAGAAGAGCTAGAGGCGAAGGGACATGACAAGCAGGAGGAGGAGAAGCTGCCGCAAAATGACAGCAATATCAAAAGACTCTCGTCTGGCACGGAGTCTGACGACACTGTGTCTGTAGGTTCATCCCACATTCCTCCCTTCACCTGTGCGGTGTCAGTCACACGACAGATCGCATCCCTTATTTCGCTTGAATGCTGATTAATTTCTTTAGGCATCTGATACCGATGACAAGTTCGAAGATGCAGTAACGCAATCCCCTGCAAGGTCTCTTACGAAACGAAACATTTCGCACACTAAACTTCGCGAAGGTGTCGTCGAGGAGCAACCCGATCGGCGGTCTGGAGAGTCATATCACCAGGAGGATACTCAAGAGCCAAAGCTCAACCAACACAAGGCAACTGCATCTGAAGCGGGCAGTGTTGATGGAAAACAGTCACGACGAAAGCCATCGATAGCCTCCACCCGCATTTCCAACACTTCGAACCTGGATAATGTTAGCCTTGACGACGATACACCCCCGTCTCCAGGTATACAGATCTCTAATTATTTTCCCCGTCCCTGCGTTCAGTACTTATTCTCTTCTAGTGCCGAAGGACCTTCCTCCCAAGCCAAACAGCAAAACGATATCTTTAAACAGCATATCTCTCCCTTCTATGCCGTGGTCGCCCGCCCCTGATTCTTCCAAAAGCCCTGTGCCACCAACAGCAACACTTGCGCCCTCTCCACCAGCGCCGCAGCCTCCGCCGCCACCTAGCCGAAAACTGACCAGCCCTTTTTCTTGGCTTTCTAGAAGTTCCAGTAAAGAGAGAGAGCCTCTTCCGCCTCTCCCAACTGGCCGAAGGAATACGGCAGGTTCGATTGCGACCCTCGCAAGCAATCCCGAAATGATGTTGAGCCGACTCGAGGAGGAAAAGGACGGAGACTCGCTGCCCGGCGACCCTGCCCAGCGGGTCACCTTGAAAGACAGATTCAAACAGTTGCGCCAACAAGAAGAGGCTGCTCGCGCATTAGCAGATGGCGATGGCACTAAATATGATGGGGCTCTTGGCCTCACTTTACCAGGGGATGAAGCTCAAACTCAAGAGAAGCCTCCATTATCACCCGTTCCGCAGCCTATCCCTGGCCTGGCTCCTGGAACAGTATCTGGAGTCAACGCCGGACCTTCAGCCATCTCAGAGGAGAAAGTCGATTGGGACTTGTGGCAATCTGTTGTCTATGAGGGACCAGCTGCCGTGGCTCGTACTAGCGCCGAGGAACTGAACAAGGCTATTGCAACCGGCATCCCTAGTGCTATCCGTGGTGTTGTATGGCAGGTCTTGGCTGACAGCAAGAATGATGATCTGGAGCTAGTATACAAAGACTTGGTGACCCGTGGCACAGACAAGAGCAAGGATCGTCACAGCAACAGCACAACTGCTAGCTCTTTGAGCAACGGAAATCTCAGTGTTCATAGCGGGGATGTTGTCACGTCTTCTGCTTCTTCCATCAACTCAGATCATTCAAACGGCACGCCATCTCCAAACGAGAAGAATGCTGAAGCAGTCTTGAAGGCTCAAGCTGCGGCTGCTGCTGAGAGAAAGCGGAAAGACAAGGAGGATGCAGCTACGCTGCAAAAACTCGAAAAGACGATCCGTCGAGATCTTGGTGCCCGTACCAGCTATTCTAAGTATGCGGCTGCTGCCGGGCTTCAAGAGGGCCTGTTTGGCGTCTGCAAGGCGTATGCCCTTTTTGACGAGGGTGTTGGTTACGCACAAGGCATGAACTTTTTGATCATGCCTTTGCTATTCAACGTAAGTGCCATTCTTGATTTGACTGTTATGATATGTTAACAACTTCTTCCAGATGCCTGAGCAGGAAGCATTCTGTCTCCTTGTTCGATTGATGAATCACTACAAACTGCGAGACCTGTTCATACAAGATATGCCCGGGCTGCACATGCATCTTTATCAGTTTGAACGATTATTGGAAGACTTTGAGCCAGCATTGTATTGCCATCTGCACCGAAGGGGAATATCCCCCCACCTCTATGCCACGCAGTGGTTTTTGACGCTTTTTGCCTACCGCTTCCCTCTTCAGCTCGTTCTCCGCATCTATGACTTGATCTTCTCAGAAGGCTTGTCAGCAATCTTGCGCTTTGGAATCGTTTTGATGCAGAAGAATGCCAGCATCCTCCTAGGACTTTCTGACAAGCAACAACTCACCACATATCTAAAGGACAAGCTCTTCGATGTTTATATCGATAAAGATCCTAGCCATGGCAGTCTCCTCGAGAACGGATTCTTTGGAAGTTCAAGCTCTAGCATCGATAAAGAGGTTTACCGAGCAGACCAGCTTGTTAAGGATGCTTGTGAAGTGAAAATTACACCAGAGGTGCTCAAGGCTTACAGCACTGAATGGGAAGAGAAGACCAGAGCTGAGAAGGATCGTGAGAATGAACTTACGGAACTCCGCACAGCGAATCACAATTTCTCTATCCGGATCCGCAAGCTAGAGGAGAGGGTTGAAGTTTGCGACCGTGAGCAGGCAGATCTGGCAACGGAGCTTGTGCATACCAAGGTCGAAAACCAGGAACTCAAGGATGAAAATGACAGCATGAGGGGTCAAGTTCGAGAGTTGAAGATTGTTATCGAGAA
Organism: Fusarium anguioides; assembly: GCA_012977745.1. Lineage (NCBI taxonomy): Eukaryota > Fungi > Ascomycota > Sordariomycetes > Hypocreales > Nectriaceae > Fusarium > Fusarium anguioides. The sequence continues at coordinate 51,047 of JAALXK010000356.1, read as the reverse complement.
GCAACCCATGGAAATCGAGGAGACATGGAAACTCGAGCGCGATGATTTGATGAAACGCAACATGCATGTTCATGAAGAGAACCAGAGACTGGAGAAAGAGTTGGCTGAACTGGAAGAGGAGTTGGTTCAGACTAAGCTGCGCTACGCAGAGGTGAGTTTACCGTTCGATTCTTCCATGTTAAGACGCTAATGATTTATTACCAGATCAACTCCCAGCACGAGACTTTGAATCGCAAGTGGACTGACTTGAAGCGTCAGTTTGCTTGAACACTTTTTCTAACAGCTTCTGACCTTGTTTGGTTATCTGGTCTCAGACCTTTCTTCATATATAAAATATTCTTGATTATCCCTTTCCATTGGCTTTCTACAGCTGGCTCTACCATCTGGCTTGATGGAAATGTCGAATTAAGCATGTTGTAATGATGGTACACTGGGAGATAGGACGGCGGCATGAACCTTGGCATTTTACCACTACTCACGATAAAAACATCCTCCCTCACAGAAACTATGGTGCCGTGTATGCAAGCAGGTCTCACGAGTTCCAGAGGAGTTTGGCAGTTGACGCATAAGCAGCTGATAGGAGGAGTGTAACACTGGTTATAGATTTGGCGTCGTCAATTCTCACTAAAATAAAAATCAACAAGTCGCATCATGCAAGTGAAAAGAGCTTGATCATGAAATTGAATTCAGCGCAAGAAAAATTTTATTCCCTAAGGACCCATTCCGATGCGTTATGTTGAGCTCATACTGTCCAGTAACTACCAAGACAGGGAGAAATCCTTGAACACCATACCAGGGGCCACCACTCCTTTCTTCGTCAGATTTTATTGACCAGTTTACTTGTGGAGCTTGCGCTGGTAGAAAGCGAGCTCCTCACCCTCCAGGATGTAACCATCAACACGGCCGGACTGGCCGGGTCGGCTGGAAACGACGGCGTACAATCGACCGGCCTCGAACTGCTTCTCGATGGCGCTCTCGACCTTGCCGCGGGAAGACAGACGGGCAGCCTGCTTCTTCTCAACGGCGTTGGACTTCTTCACCTCCTCCTCAGCCTTGCCCTCCTTGGCAGCCTGAGCCTTCTGGCGTCTTCGGCCGATGGCCTGGCCGTAGTGGGCCTCGTACCATTGTCGGAAGGGAGCGGCATCGACCTGAATGACGGCGCTCTTGGTGAGGGTGTTGGTTCGGACCAACTCGTTGTTCGAAGGGTGGTAAGCGACGGCAATGACACGAGTCTTGCGGGTCAGGCCCTCGGAACCCCAGGCGAAGTTACCGGAGTCGAGACGGAGGGCACGGTACTTGTGGTTACCACCTCGGGTTCGGACGGTGTGGATGCGCTTGGGGCCAATACGGGTGTTGGCACCCTGGCGACCAGCCTCGAAAGCGCGCTTCTTCCCTGTTGTCTAAGGTCAGAACGTATGTCCAGAAGAGAGGATCATACGGGCTTTCGGAATTATTACGCACGGTAGTAGGCACGCTTGGCACCGGAGGCGGAGCGCTTGTGTCGAGAGTCACGCGAGATACCCATGATTGCGGTTTCTGTGAGGGAGAGAAAATCCCAAGGCGTTAGCCAGATTGTCTTCTTGATGGCGGGGAAGAGAGAGAGAGAGAACAAAGAGCAGAGCAACTCAACGCAGCAGAATAGTCGAGATAGGAATATCGTCATGTGATGCTGCGTATTAAACCTGTCTCTCTCTTCATTCTTGTCGTATCGCAACTTACCTGATGATGTTGGCGCTTACCAGGCAATCGAGTTTGCGGATGGTCGAACTTTTTGGAGCGAGGTGCACAATCAAGGAATCACTAAAGTTTTTTTGATTGTTCGTGAAATGTGGGTGGGGGAAGGGCTACCGATTAGAGCACGTGACAGGTGCTTCCGAATCGCTGTTAGCGGTCACGTGTAGACATGAGCTTGGTTCCTTTTTTCCCTGGCTCGTTGGCTTTAAGCGGTATAAAACCTGTGGGACCTGCTCACGCTCTGTCTGTCAGTTCATCTCGTCTCTGTCCGTTAAATAATAGGTACCTACCTCCCTTAGGTACTAAGTTAAAGTTCTAGATAAAAATCTCAGTAAGATTTGAGTAGCTATTGCTGAGATTGTCATGATCTATAAGCCTTACGCCGCCTAAAGAGATTGGTGTGTTCCTGCTGCCAGGGTTGGTTTCCTTCTCTCCAACATTAAGAGACCCACCCTGAAGGACCTATAGTATAACACCAACTTCATAGTAGCTATTAGTACACTTTCAGGCTTTTAGACTGTTCATCTCATGCTGAAAATCTTCTTTTATGTTCACAAATAATATGAACTTCTACCTGTTTGCAGTTCTAACCTCCGAAGTCTCAAATCTCATAGCAAGGATGTATCTTCCCAGAACCGATCGTATCTAACTCTCAAGGCGCCTCCAACCGAATCGTCAGCGGCAGATCCAATCTGTCTAAGGGTAAAGATGACGGATAAGCTCATCAGTAGTCTTTGCACCCCTTCCTCTCGCAACGACTGACTACTTTGAAATTCCCTTCTTTTCCACTTGAATTCTCTCCCCTTTCTCCCTACTCCCCTGACTATCCGCATTGCTCACCTCATCTTCCGCTGCGTCTATTTCTTGAAGGAAGGTAGTGAGAAAGAGTGGAGTCTCATCTGTTTCCAGTTCAACCGCAGGAGTAATAAAAGACTCTTCAGGGGCGATAGGGCAAAGATAACGAGATGCAACTTGAATGACCTTCTTGTCACTGCGGATTGCCCTGTCGGTGTTGCAGGCCTCTGATATCTCCTTGGAGAATCTCAAGGCAACAATACCCAGGCGTGGAAGAGGCAAGCATCTGCCCTGTCGGCTGGAACGCTTGTCCCCCTCTTCTTTGAGCTCCGCGAGCGATGGCCACTCAGCGGCATATGGTGGCTTAATTCGTGATCTGTTGAAACAATTGCTGGCTGCAAAAACAGGCGAAAGACGATCTTCAAACTTCTTTCCGCTTAGAAGTTTCATCATGGGTTTGGATTTGTTTTCATCACCTCCGTCAATGTTCGTATTCGTCTTTGCGAGACGTTGCTTCACCTCCTCATCAAGCTTCCTTGTCTTCGATTCCGCCAGATTTGCTTTAAAAGCTGTCAGCTCTGCTGGGCTCTGAGGAACAAATGGAGACTGGTCAGCGCTCATATAACGCAGATTGGCCATCATCTTTTGGAAAGCTTGACGCTCTTTTGTGGCGAAGCTGGTCCATCTTTTGGATTGTGACCAAGAACCTGACTCAGCCCCATTCAGGTTCAGAGCCTGTTTCACAGTCGCGCTGAATGTCTGGGGAAGTTGACGCGAGGAGGATGGTCCTTTAGGGGCATTATGTGGGGGATCTCCATGTTTTTGACTTTTCTCTTGGATCTTCTGCTGCCCCTGCGGTGAAACCTCTCGCTCGACGTTGACCTTGGTACCCCTCGCGATACCAGGGAGATCCTGTGAGCTTTGAACCTGCCGTGTTGGGATAAAACCAGTGGTCTTACTGCGCTCAGCGGCTTTTCGGAGCTCCCGCTTGACTTCTTCTTGCTTGGAGTCGTCATTACAGACAACACTGAGAAGTTGACACTCTTTGCCAACAGGCACCGACGTCATCTAAATATCAGGATACTTGTTGTGGTTTGGCCTGTATTGGCTTCCTTTCCCCTGATCCTTGTTCATCTCGACTTGGTGTACTAAAGGAGTGGACCCGCTAACCGCGGCGACGCTCGAGCTGCTCACCTTGGAAGAATCGGAGTTGTCAGCCTGTTTCTCATGGCGACTCTCCAATGGTCTACTCTGAGAGGTGCTTCGGGAGCCACTCTCTAGGTAAGCCAAGTGTGACCCAGGTTTGGGAATAGGTTGGAAATGTCCTTGGTGCTCTCTATAGGGCTGCATTCGTGGCTCTGGGTGGGAACGAATGTAAGGTTGCGGTGGAAGAGAAGGCGGCGGTGCATAGAACTTCCCACCCTCTCCCTCAAATGAAGACCAATCCATATATTCGTGAAGACCACGGTAATCAGGCGGACACTCCATTATCATCTCATGTTGACCGACGGGGACTAGCCACGGAGCCGGAGGCACAGACCACGGGACAGGCGAATGAGGCATCACAGGCGGCCCCATACCGATCGAATATTGTATCATTGGAAGGGGAGGCACTGGGACAAAAGGGCTGTACAAGGGAAGCGGGTAAACCATGGGACCAGGATATCCCACTGGGGGCATGGCTTGAATGCCAGGAGTTGGTGGACGCCGTGGCCTAGCCCTTGGTTTACCATCTGGATGGGGAGTAGGGGGCCTCCATGTACGTCTGGGGGATCTGGTCCTTGCTCGAGTGTCAGTCAATCGTATACCTCTTCTGGTTTCGGGGCGTCTACAAGCGTTATGAGATGAGGTCGGTGGTGTGTAAACGGTAGGCTTGAGGTATTCATAAGACCTCCTTGGAGTGTAGACTGTTGGTTTCAAATATTCCAAAGGAGGTTCGCCGCTATCCTCATCCTCATCCTCCCCATCTGAGGACTGTGAGCATTGGCGCCTGGTGTTCACCTGTTTATCGCTGGCAGGGCTCAAATGTCGGACTTGGCCTCCATTGACTCTGAAACTTCTTGACTTTCTCCGTTGTTTCCTTTTCATTTTCGGGCTGCGAATCTTGAGCGGATCAACCTGACTCACAGTCTGAAGAGCAGGGAACATGGACTCGTATCCTTCAGGATCGATGGCGATGGTAGGGATTGTTCTACCCCGGGGACGTACTCGAGGGGAGCGTACATCTTTGTCTGGAAGTCTTCCTTCCATGGACGAGGGTGTAGAGCCATCTTCATCAGAGGATATCCCGTCTTCTGAAGGCTCAATCGGTATGAATGTGGGCGCGCAGGGATTCATAGCGCGTAGAGGCGCATATGATATACTTTGGTGAAAAGCACTGTCACTCAGTGCATGGATAGAAGGGAGTTTGAGCTGCCGGCAGCCTGGACTAGATGACGAAATCGATGAAATGGAGAGTGGTAAGCAGGGCCATCTGGTTGAGGCAAGCCACTTGATTGTTGCTTGAGAGGCGTGGACGGTGAATCTGTGCAAGTGTCTCAAGTCAGTTCACTTTTAGTATTTGTTGGCTATCAAAGATGCCTACATATCAGTTTTGATTGGATTTTATATCCTGAGCAAACACTCGAGTTGATTTTGAGCTTTGAAGAGATGGCAAGATACGCTGTGGGTTTGCCCAAGATATAGAGATATTGAGATCGAGTGAAAGAAAGAAGAGAGCCGTCTTTATATGACTTTGAATGATTATTCTTGAAAGTAAGGCGAGAAGTAAACAAATTCTTAGTGCTATAGACGCGCGTGTAGTCAGGATATGAACGTGCGGCACCTGGTCGCCAGCTGTCAAGGCAAATAGTAGCAAACAAATCCCCGTGACTGAATGCTGCAAAGGTGATGTTGAATGACGAAAGATTAAAAATTGGGTTAATTACAAAAAGAGGGTAGTGTCTCCTTAAATCGATGCTGGATGCGTGAGACGCTGTCAAGGTGGATAGATGGTGTTGATGCTTTGGGCGGCTCCAGCTGTTATTTAGCCAAGGCAGTAGTATTCTGTCATTTTAGCATTATTTATATGCTGCCTTTGTTGAAATCTGATCTAATTGCCACAGTCAAGTATTCAGTGATTCACTGATAGCATTCACAATAGTGACTTGAGATGCCTTCTTTCGATCATTCTTACGGGCTGTAGCTCACGTAAGAAGAAGGAAGAGTTTACAACATCTTGATCTTCTCTGCTATTGTAAACTTATTACAAGAATCTATTGGTCATTATGTTCTCTTTCTTGAATCACTCGAACATGAACAGGTGGTGGCCGGCTAGAATCTTACGTTCATCACACTTAGTATAAAGGAGAGATACAATCCCAAGTCCACCTGAACAATACAATCATCCGACTTTTGGTATGATTATCCTGTAACCTTCAATAAATCTTCAAGCAATCAGTAGTTTTTATTACTCGATTATTTACCCGGCATCGCATGTCGTGATAATAGGATGGATACAACTAGCTGGATGCATCCTTGGGCTTGAATAGACGAGTTGTCTTAAGGAGATGTGCCTACATACCTACTTGTCCATAGGAAAATGTGAGTATTATGTCACCTTTATTCATGTTCAGAGTATCTTATACCTCAAGCCCAATATCACAAGCTGACAGACATGGCCAATGGTGATCTCCCCAACAACTCTGGGTATCTTGATTAAGCCTAGCCCCAGGGGTCGATCAACGGGGACCTAGGTATCTAAGAGCCTCCCGTCTTTGACACTGTGACACCCCCACCAAAAAACTGGAATGACCGAGGTTCCTGGAGGTACGTACCTACCTACCTATCTAATCTCGCCCAATAATTATTTCTACTTGTTCTCAACACTATTGCAGTTATACCGAGCCTTGACCCCCTCATCTTTTCCCGCCGAATTGTCCAACGTTCGAGTAACAAGACAGACAAGATGGCTTCTCTACGGACACTCACACTCACCAACCGCTGTATGCTTAAACCCCACGCTCTCTCGCGGTATTCTGTAACTAATGTTATTTAGCTCCGAAGCAACCCATCAAGAACCTCCCACAGACGCTTGAGGTTGACCCTGACACCACTGTCGAAGGCCTTAAGGTTTTGATTGCAAAGGAGACTAAGCTTGGTGACTTCAATCGTATTGGTGTCTACGACCCGACTACCAAGAAGACCCTCAAGAACCGCAAGGCACGTCTTGTCGATGAGCCTGCTGTAGTCTCCACCGGCGAGGTTCTCGTCAAAGATATGGGTACGTTGCCATTGAAGGAATCCTACAAGTGAGCACATGTTAACATACATGACAGGCTACCAGATCGCCTGGAGAACCGTCTTTGTCGTTGAATACGTCGGCCCTATTCTCTTCCACGCCCTCGTCGTCGCTGCCCGCCCCTATATCTATCGCAATGGAGACAGTGACATGTCTCAGACCCAATGGATCACCTTTGCCATGATCATGTTGCACTTTTTCAAGCGCGAGTACGAGACACTATTCGTCCATAAGTTCTCCGCCAACACGATGCCATGGAGGAACATTTTTAAGAACAGCTTCTTCTACTGGGCAGTTTCTGGTGTACTCTGCGCCTACTCCATCTACCACCCCAATTCGCTCGCAGCCAAGGCTGACATCCCTGCCATTGATGCCGTTGGTGTTGCTCTCTACTGCTTTGGCGAGCTCATGAATGCCCTTGTTCACCGATATCTCTCGACTCTTCGATCCGCCGGCGGAACCGAGCGCAAAATCCCCGTTGGTTACGGCTTTGGCATTGTCACAAGCCCCAACTACCTGTACGAGGTCCTTGCGTGGATTGGAGTCATTCTTGTTAGCCGTGACTGGACCGTCGCTCTCTTTATCTCCATTGGTGCTGCGCAGATGATCAGCTGGGCCAAGGGCAAGGAGCGCGCCTATCGCAAGGAGTTCGGCGACAGGTACAAGAAGAAGCGGTACGTCATCTTCCCCGGCCTTCTGTGAGCGGCATTGCATTGAGTAATGTCAAATTTCAAAAGGGCATGGATGAGGGAAGCGCAACCATATAGAGGTATTCGTGGCTTATAGATTAGAAATAACAAAAGGTGGTTCGGATCAAAGTAGATACGGTGCATAGTATTCAACTGTCCTACAATGGTGAGGTTTGACAAATTATGAACTAGATGCATAGTTCTTATCATGTATCCAACATTGTTGTGTCATCATTCATTCAGCAATATCCCTTCTTATCGTGACATGGTAGAAGTAGACGCCGTATCTGATCCTTTGGCTCCCCTACCTATACTTGAATCCGCTTCTGTCAAGCTTCGACTGGCATCTGAAAATGTACCCGGCACATGATGCTCTGTATCGATCTCCATTTCAACACCCAACGTCTTGCGCCCTTCAACGCTCTTACCCCCATCTTCTTTATCGAGCTCCATGGCCTGCTCGCCCTCATCTTCGCCCTCGCCCTCGCTCCCAGTATAACTACCACAATCGCTACAACTACAACTCCGGTCGCTATTCGCCAGTCTGACCGTCTCCTCTAGGACGAGAAAGTCACGTTCAAGCACCTCAGCCCAATTCTGCACGTTGCCAAGTTCCTTGAGTCTACGAGCCGCAGCATCCGCTTCACGCGCAAGTTTGACGTTCTCACGGCGCAGTCCATCCGTCGCACGTTGCACATCCTGCGCCTGCTTGCTCAGTGCGGATGCGTTAGAATGCAACGTTGATGCACGCCACTGCAGCTCAGAGTCCATCATGTTCTCTAGCGTTGCGACGACAGCGCGACGTGCTTCAGCTACATGGCGCTGTGTTTCGGCAGAGGGTAAGGTTGGCTGGAGGGGTGGAGGCGGCGGCGAAGTTTGCTGCGCTGCGGAGGGTATTTGCGCATGAGCGTGGGCATGGGCAACGGAGGGCGATGCGATTGTGGGAGGAGGAGATGTCGGTGGGCGAGGAGACAGTGAAGAGGACGAGGATGATGAAGAGCCCGTGGCGGCGGTTGAAGAAGAGGGCTGTTGGGAAGGGGGCTCTGTAGTTGACATGATGAAATATATATCATCGGCCTATTGATGTACTTTACAATCCTTAGTTTATAGATGAGGAGATGAGATGCGGGTTGACTATTTCATGTTGTTTATACCTGAATGCATGTTGGTGGGGTAAAGTTGCACTTGGTCTATCATGCGGCTGATGGCCAAGATCATGGGACCTATCTCACTTTCTGATGCGGTACTGGAACGTGAAGTATGGTATAGTTACAAACTAGCCATGACTGTTAATTTAACCAGGAATAGGCTTTGGTTGCGCTCAAGGCCTTTCCGTCATATGAATTGAATACAGGGAGCATTAGATTCGTTATGTGCTAGTGTACAATGGAGCATATCTGTCTTAAACCATATCTTTCAGTCCATAATAATCCCTCCCCATGTCGCATTATCTATATTTGCAGAATCCCCTTGTTAGCCATCACGAGGCAATTTTCTCTCAGCCTTGCCCCCCCAAATAAGACATCGCCTAACATTATACCCATACACAAGCTATGAATGCTTTCAGCTAGAAAAATTAAATGCAAATAACTTTCAAGAATCCTGATTTTTGGCATATAAAAGCAGCTGCAACCCCAACGCCAAGGCTATGCGGTAAAGGAATGGCTTCCGACGTACTTTGCTCGTTACACGCCGGTTCAAAAAGCCTTGATAAGTGCAAAACGTAACCAATCCCCCTCCGCCCTTTCTCTACTTCCATAGTGATTGCGCCGAGCAAACTAGTTCCGGCCTTGAGATCCAAGGAGACCCGGCTTCGTATTCTAAAAGGCAACTTTACCTCCGTTAAGGCGGAGGGGTACAGGGCCAAGTGGTCCATGAGAAGGAAGAATACCCTCATCTGAGGACATGGAAGACAAGGAAGACAATGAACTGAATCCCATATGGCCCTTACCAAATCCCCCATTACGCCCCATGGAGATACCTGGATTGGCCATGAGGGCATCGGCTCGGTCAAAGACATTCCCATGAAATGCTGCCGCGAACGAACCGCTTTGCGGCGTCGTGGGAACTGTCGCCTGCATAGCAGGGCCCAAAGCAGCACTCTGGGGCGTGATTGGGACTTGAGTCGGTGACATGCCACGGGGAGGATATGACGTCTGCCCATTCATGGTGCCTGAAGAATGGAACAGGGGTTGCCAAGGCGACTTGAAAATGATATTGGTCGTCTCCTTAATACTTTGCTGAATCGGTCGCAAGCGTGCCCTGGTATCAGGAGGAAGTGGGACGCTATTGGGACCATACTTGATCTGAGAGATCATATCATACCATGAGTGGCTAAAATTGTTGCACAGACTCCAGAAATTCGCTTGTGTTCGAACTCCAGGCTCTTTGAGTTTGATAAGTGACAGTCTGCTCTTGAGAACCTCTGTCTGTTGGATGACATGGCCACACATTGCGATCAATGCTTTCCAGTGCTGTATTACACTTTCTGGGGTTCTCTGATACATGGCGCTTCTTAAGCCACCCGCCAGTTGTGCTTGAAAGTTGGGCAGTGTGCCCATGACAAGATCGGTTGACCTTTGTAAGGAGAGGAAGATCTTCTCGAACTGACGATCCTCTTCTGTGAACTCGGAAGAGACCCCACGGCTGCCTATGGAGGAGAAAGATTCTCCTGATCGGGGAGTGGCCGAGGCAATGGTAGCGGTACGGCCATTGCCATTAAGGTAGGTGGCAGAAAGAGGTGCAGGCACTGGAACATCGGTAGCAACACGCAAGTTGATCGGGTGATGTACCAGCGTGCCGTTGCGGTTGCGAGCTCCGGCCGACCTACCAACAGTAGGAGTAGTGGAAGGCTCCCGTGCATGTGCTCGGATGGTTCGCTCGCTCGTTTGACCCCCCTTAGATGCTGCTTGCCGACGCCCATCTTCAGCACTTACGGACGACAACGTCACACGAAGTTCCATTATACTGTTGTAGAGCAACATAAGAAGTGTTCGAATGTATCGAGCATCTCCATTGTTCACAAAAGTATCGATATTGTCTGCCAGGAGTGTACAAACGTGGCCATATGCGCTGACCAGAGTCTGACAAGCCCGGTGTACATTTTCGTTCTCTCGTTGAGAACGATCGTCGATGTCCAGTAAGGCATTCTCGTGCTTTTGGATCTCCTGTTCCAATTCCTCCACATGTGAGTTGGTGTTGTAGAACACAATCTCAAGACTGGAACGCTTGGCAGATCCATCACTTGTCAAACTCATCAACATCTGGATCATGGGGTGGATCTGGAAGACCGAGTAGAGGATGCCCTTAGCTGCTTCGATGACTGGGTCGTAGACCTTTGATTCTCGTCGTCGCTCTGGCAGGACCGAGAGACGCCTTACGTAAATCGGGCGTGCGAGATACGGTTCTGTTGGAGTCGCTGGACTCTTTGTCGTTGCTGGATTGCCTTGCATGGCAGATCCATGACTCAAGCCACGATAATGACTGAAGCGGTTATTCACTTGCATCTCATCAAGTGTGCCGAGATCGGAAGGTTTTCTTGAAACAATGCCCATCCGTCTGTTGCGGCTTTCTGACCGTTCTGCCCTTAGTAGGCTTTCCGAGTTACTGCGAACACGTTCATTGACATTTCCAATCGTCAGGGGCATGACGCCGGGCCGTCGAAAAGCGCTGTTCTGCTGGGAGAGTCCGCGATAATGTGACCTCGATGGTATCGGAGGCGCGCGTGATCCCATATTTGGAGAACGAATGTCTGGCAAGTCGGCGCCACTCACTTTGACAGGAAACCTTCCACTCGCAACCCTTTTCAGAGGAAACCGCGGGGTTTCTGCGCCTTCGCTCGATTCATCTCCCGTATTGTCAGACTCTGATCGGCCGTTGAGGGCATGTTGCTTTAGGAACCGTTTGATCTGTAAAGTCACCGCCACCTCCGTCACCTCGTTATCTTTTTGAACGCCCTCGTGTGGGGGGCTTGCAGCTTGCACTTGAATCGCATCTCGCGGCGGGAAGTTGATAGGATTGCCTTCAAACTTGATCACTTGCAATGATCCCATATCAGCGATACAAAGTGGTAATTCTCGTATCTGATTCTTGGGGATAGAAAGCACTTTCAATGACGAGAGTCTCGCAATATCTGGAGGGAGAGTTCGAAGTTGATTTCGGCCGAGGTCAAGGATCTCCAGGGATTTCAAATCGCACAACTAGCAGCACTGTTAAAGATTGTTCCAACACAATTAAAAGAGGGGAACATGCCGGCATAGGGAATTCTTTGATCTGATTGCCTCGGATGTTGAGATAACGCAATGACGTGCATTCGGAAAAACGAGCAGGCAAGGTCGTCAATTGGTTATGAGACAATGCTAGTCTGGAGACCGTGTAAGTATCAGCGTCCGGTCGCGTGGTTGCAGATGAACCCGTGGAAACGGACCGTTCCAGTTCACCCTTTACAATGTCGACGACTTCATCCGGCAATTTCTGTATCCCTTTGCGGCTAAGATCAATAGTGACCCCGGTCCTGAGTCCTGTGCTAACAGCACCTGCTTCGGCTGCTTGACTCTCGCTTTCAATTGCATTTTGCATTGCCTCGCGTGCGAGGGTGATGACCTGGGCTGTTGACATGCCGATAGTAGAAAGCGATGAATTTGATGGAACGCTTCGTAGGTTAGGGATAGGAGGAGGCGGTGGCGGGCCGTTGGACGTGGCAGCTGAGTTTGGGACTGGACGTCGTCCGGATGTATGGTTTTCGGGCAGGCTTCTGGGAATTGAAGCCTGTGATGCAGAGCCGACAGATGAGCCGGCGAGTCGGTCTGGCCGCTCCATGGCGGATGGTCAGTTATGAGGAATGCGCGGCTCTAGCACGAAACGTGGGGAGGGCACGCCGGTGGAGAAATCGATCGAGGGGGAAAGCCGTTGGAATTCTTATGACGATATGTCGATACTTGAAGGATAAACCGTTTCAGAAACCCCTCTGTTGCTGTGTCTGCGTTTGTCTCTTGATCAAAGCGCAGGCGCAAACCGAGGCCCGTCTGTCTCAATGAGAGCCGAGCCTGCGATCGTTGTCTCTTGTGTCTAGGCCAATCAAGGCTGTGTCGGCGATGAGATCGATAAGGTCATGATTGAATATTCGAACAAAGCCAAAAGGCGGCGCGTTGTTCAGGGTTCGGCCTGTTCGTATGGAGACGGGCGTTGGAATTGATTTGAGCGTGCTGTATCGCTGGTGCTCGAATAGAATAATATAATGGCGAGGGTCGACAGCGATCCGTTTAAAGAAGACAGTCCAAAGACAATATTCGGAGAAGAGGAATGTCACGGGAAGGGTCGTGATGAGCTGATGCAAGTTCAGGAGGCGATGAGGTCGGGCTGAGATTCCGTCTTTGGCAAGTAGGTTAGCAACACTACGGCAAGATGGAAGGCAGGCAAGGGTGGTGAAAATACCTAGTAACTGGGATGACCCCCGTTAACTCTCCCCTAGACCTTGGCTGTTTGGATGTGGACTGGTTCTGGATATCAAAAACTCAAAACAGAGTCAAGCCAAACGAAGATCGAAAGTGTAAGAGAGCTTGGTCAACAGAGGATGCTCAGACATATGCGGCAGCCAATAATTTGGGGCCAGGTTAAGTACCCAAGGTACGGCACTGTACTCCCAACTTTATTGATGTTTCATGGATCTTAGTGCCGAAATAATCTTCGCAAAGAAGCATAGAAATAAAACAACTATGTTCTAGATTATTTATATCCTACTGAGTCGTTTTCAATAAATATGTATTTCTTGTCTCTTTCTCATCTTGTATCCAGGCAGGTATTTTGTCTCCCAGCTTCCCCCACCCCTGGCAGTCCTTTGTCTGATACTGGGATAGGGGATAGCGCATCAGATAGGGGTAATATGGAACCCATGGAAGTGTTTTGGTCAGCACTTCAAGCCTGGGCACCTTCGAACGTGGGGCCTCAGCGCCAACGGACGGTCCATGTAAATGCCCATGAAACACAGTGCGGTTGGAGGTTGAGGTGCTGCAGACTCGCTAGGACCTCACTTCAGAAACCTTTTTTTTTCTTTTTCTTTCTCTTTTTTTTTCTCAGCCGCATAATGCTCCGTACTGACAGGCACGTTTCCGCATGCTTCTTCAGGATTTAACTGGGTCGGGAGCTAGTGTACCAGCCACCGATGCACAGTAAGCGCCAACCTCAGTGTGAGAACTTCGGATGAATTAATCCATGTTTGCAGATAATAGGGATAGGATTACAGATGGTTCGACTCCTTATCAAATATTGAGAACATGAGATCAGTCGCAAAGGAGAGACACGCTAAGTAGCATCTTTAGCCAACCGACACATGTAGGACACGACACAAGACGAGGCGAGGCGAGGCGATGCGGTAGCTGTCAGAATGGAAGGACGAGGGGCAATGACAACCTATGAAACAGCGAAGCCTCCATCAACACCATCGTTGGTGGGCAACTTTCAGGGATGGCTAGGTTCCGTTGGAGGGCGGGTTAACAATATGTCTGGCTGTGCAGCCTCGGAGTTCAGACCCCTGTACAAAGACCATTGTGAGTAATGCAAGGTACGGAGGCACTCAGTAAAAGCCAGTAAACAGTAAAAGTTGATACTTGAATGTCACATGCATCGTCCCCTTGCTGCGCGATTGTGTAGGTAAGTAGGAGCTGTAGCCATTGAGTTCACACGAAACAACCAGACGCATTTATTCAATTCGCTATTGTTGCACAGCTCGATATCATCACTGTGAATCTACCACGTGATCTTTACTCTCATGGAGACCACATGCGCTAACTCCCCTGCTTACCACTCTAGTCACTTTCAATGGATCATTCATGAAAACAATCTACCCATAGCGAGGCTGTTTGGCAGTGCTGATCCGGTGGATCGATCCCGAGAATTGCGACTCTGGTCCGTCAGCCAGAGAGCTTGCATTAACAGGAGCTAAAGCACTAACAGTAACAACAGCGTCAATCATTATTCACAAATGCCAGGAAACCGGTTCGCCCTCGTTTAACCCATCATGAGTTGAATACCAATAGCATTCACCAACCACTTTTCTCATGTTTGACCATCAATTCCGCAACAAGTTCACGCAACTAAGATGCCTCCTCTGAAGAGGACGGGCTCATGTACAGACATAGGCTTTACTCTCCGACGGCAGTTTCACAAGGATGAATTTAGGTTTGTCAATTATCTTGCATGTTTTTCCCTCTTACTGAACTCTTGCTCATCAGGCCTCATCAACGTGAAATAATCGAAGCTGCTCTAAATGGTTACGATGTTTATGTGCAAGCAGCCACGTCCTTCGGTAAAAGTTTGTGCTTTCAATTACCAGCTGTTATCGACCAAGGCAGTAAGTAGTCCGTAATCATATGTTTTCCTCCTCGACACAACTAACCACAATCCAGTTACAATAGTTGTCTCGCCCCTTCTGAGTTTGATGGTGAGAGGGCCTTAGTCTATCTGTTATCGTTGGCATTTCTAACACTCGCCAGATCAACCAAGTCGATGCGCTCAAAGCTTCTGGTATCGAAGCCAACTCTTACAACAGCATCACTCCTTATGATGACAAGCGCCGCATTGAGCGTGACCTTGAAAGTGGCCATCCAAGGACCCGGTTACTCTATGTTACACCCGAATTATGCTCTGGTCCACGGTTCCGTGAGCGTCTGCAGCTTGTTCATAAACAGAAGGAACTTGCACGCATCGCCATTGACGAAGCCCATTGTGTATCAGAATGGGGCCACGACTTTCGAAAGGACTTCAAGCGCTTATCATGGTTTCGAGACACGTTCCCAGACGTCCCAATAATGTGTCTCACTGCTACAGCAAACCCGCAGGTTCGCCAAGACGTACTATCTATCCTAAAGCTCGATCAAACACCTGAAAGAACAAAAGAGTTTCTGATGAACCCTCAGCGACAGAACCTACATCTAGAAATCCGTTACACCAAGGACGAGGAAGATAACCGTCTACAGGATTTTCTGCGGTGGATCAAGGGTGTATATGCTCGCCGTAAGAATGGCGAAAGAAGAGCAGAACTTGATCAAGTGAATGAAAGGCCAGAGAGTGTTCCCGGAATCATATATACTATATCCAGGGACGAATGTGAGTCCCTTTCAGCCGCACTTCGTGCAGAAGGTATTGGCGCCATGCCTTTCCACGCCAGGCTTTCAAAGGACACCAAAGAAGAAACACTCTCCCGATGGATAAACAACGAATCTGGTTACGATATTATCGTGGCAACGACCGCTTTCGGCATGGGTATTGATAAGAATAATGTACGATTCGTTGTTCACTGGCGCATTCCAAAGTCGTTTGAAGGTTATTACCAAGAAGCTGGTCGTGCAGGCCGAGACGGGAATGCAAGCTATTGCTTCTTATATTACAGCCGGGAAGACCTGGAGCGAGTCACCAGATTGATTAGATCTGATTCTAAAGACGAAACTAATCAGATTGCCAGACTCAAGAGTCTCCAAGCGTTGGCTCAATATTGTGAGGACACTGACAAATGCCGGCATGCGGCTATATGCAAGTACTTCGGCGAAACAAGTACACCCGACTGCGACTTTGCCTGTGACTGGCATAAAGATCCTCAGGAACTTGAAACGAGGTTTATGAGAGGCCTAGCGAGTGAGGAGTGGGTTAGCACGCAAGCAATGCAGGGTACTTATGATGGGTATTATGACGACTAATGATACAAATCTCCTATACGGGTTCTTCTATTATAATTGCAATGGAGATATTTATGTGGTGAAGTCGAAATCTTATATTAGTCCATGACTGGCCATTGAGCCTGCCCATCTCTACCAAGAGTTGGAAACCCAAGGAGATCGGAAATGTCCCACTCCGTAAGGTTGTTCTAGCTCGTGTTGTTAGAAAGTATCCAGCCTCTTGTATGAATGGGCACTCACATTTGAGAATAGATCTGGACCAAGAAAGTCTGTACTCAATGTTTCCGAAGTCATTACAAATTCATGGGGCGTTGTGACTGCTTTGACTTCGCGAAGCATCATTATACAGTCGCGCAGCGTGGGTGTAATAGTCTCATGTACCGCCTGCTTTACTGGACGGCCCGTTTCTAGTGCTCGAATATGTGCCAAATGGGCATTTGAGAAGAGAAGTCTCTTGAGACTAAGGTTGCCTTTTGCGATCATACAGCGGAGTTGCACGTATATCTCTTCAAGGATCTTAACCATAGGAGCACGAGTGGCCCTTGCTATCTCGCTGAGGACGTCCGATCCGTGGTCAGTTGACTCGTCTTGTAATTCAGTAATAATCTCGAGAGCCAAAATGAGCATGGCATCGAAACTTAATGCACACTTAAACAGACCTCGCCCAACAAAGGACAGCCGAGACAGGTCATCCCATACTTGTATCGGCAAATTCAAGTCAGCACCCTTGCTGCCAGACGCGATAACTAGAGCAGCTTCGACGCACACCTTGCGAGAGAGGTAGAATCGGGGATCGTTTCTCGCCTGGAGCATGAAGTCGCGGTGAAGAAACATTATAAACCGTCGCAAGTGTATGTCTATGAGCTTGTGGTGGAACTCGTTTGCCTCGAGACTCGATCCCCTTCTGGAACTTGTTTGATCATGCTGGGTCGAATGAAAGAAGGCTGCTACATCTCGGCATGCCGTCCGCAGCTGTGATCCCAGCTCCAGGGCCTTTTCATATATTTTCTCTTGTCGAAAGTCGTTTAGCAGACGGATAACTTCTACCCGGAGAGATAGAGACTTTGCTAGCATGATTTGCAGATACGAGTCAGTAAAAGTATCCATCGGCTTTGGTGTCTTCAAGTATGTCGACTCGAGATCAGAGTCGTCAAAGTTGGACGGAATGGATGCATCATAGTCTCCCTCGGAAAGGTGCAACGGTAACCCAAGATCCAGGCATGACTGTACAGCTAATTCTAAAACGGTAGCCCATAGCCGAGTACGAACCTCCCTCTGGAAGAGTGACATGCCTGGAAATAGCTTGGGATCTCGGTGAAGACCCATGGTAATAGCAGCACGCAATAGTGAGCCCGAAGAGAGCCACGATGTTGCTCCCCGGCAATTAAAAGTCGATTGACGTGCAATTATCAACAGACAGAATACCTGCAGCCCATCGAGGTTGTATGTGGTTTTCTCGTTTGGCCCTGTAAGCCACCACTGCGCGTTCTGAATCCATGTCTGTGCTAATCGCCATAGGTGGTTTATTTCTGATTCGGTGCTGAACTTCGCAAAGGTGGTTCCAAGTGCAAGAATCAAGGTCAGCCGAACAAGAGTTACAGTTGGTACCGGAGATGTATGTTCACTCATCCATATCCGATTGTATTCCCGCCTGAACGAGGGGACATGGACGATACGATACATAGGCTCAAATGTGCGGAGGTAGCAAGCAACAAGCTCATCGCAAACCTCCTTGGTAGGAAGAGTCTCTCTCAAGTCGTAGATGGGCTGATCGAGTATCGGAAAGTTCTGTTTCTTGAGACCAAATCGTAACATACGAGCTTCTTTCAGGGCATCATAGAAGTCTGATTTGGCATCCTCCCAGGACGGCTCAACCTCAACAGGGTGGAAATTGCCCGAGATGGGAAACTATGAACGTTAAGGACCACCATCAAAACTAATGTCTGGAAACAGCCATAATTATCATGGACTTACCTTTTCTGCAGTATGCAGCCAATGTGTTTGGCCAAATAACTTGGTCTTTTCTGGTCCATGGCGAAGCCTTGGCGTAAACGGGAGAATCGAAGTTGATGGCGTTGAAACCGAGGTTTGGGGAGGTTGAAGACTTTCAGAAAATCGTTTTTCTCGACTTGCTACTGGAGTGTCATCCGTGATTTCGCGTCTCAATGGCCGAGTTAGCTGATCTCGGGGATAATCCACGGTGTTAGTCTGCACTTGTGGATCTCTCTGTGGTGTCGTGACAGCTTCCTCTCTCTCAGTTCGCGCCTCAGTCCCTGGCGAAACCCCACTGTTCCGAGTTGCCTCAACGGGGCTTCCGTCGCGATAAGAGCATTGCATTGGTGCCCGGGCCCGGACACAGCCATTACATGGTTGACCCAGGTTACAACGAATCTTTCGGCGCCGGCATTGCTCACAAGACCGAGCGGGTCGCCTTCTGCGGCGTTTAGGCGGCGGAGGACTCCCTGCAGAGGATACAGCCGAGGACGCTCTCTGCGGCATTGTGGTCGTCTATCGATGTCAGTTAACAAATCAAGATTGAGGAGTTCAGAGGCATGTCAGGAATTTGGATATAAGTGAGAAGCTTAACAAGCCGAGCTTTATCCCCGATGTTTCTTAGATGCGAGACAAAAAGGCGGATGGGTGACAAAATAACTGACTCTTATTTAGTGCAAATCTAGAACAATTTGACAACTAGATCGGTCACCGAGCTTTTATTATCCCGATTAGCCCGACACCGAAGTTCGGGCTAAAGGTCAACAGAAACAGCTGGCCACCCTATATGTCCTTCAGAGCCCGTGAAACACAATCGCCAAAGCTGGTTGAGACTTATTGTGATTTACCTATGTTAAGGATACAAACGTAGCGAACAAAAATGAACAAATTCTTGTTCCTAGATTGTTCTGGAATGCGCAAGAATGCAACCCATTGATGCTCATATTATAACTTCAGCTCACGTAACTAAAATGAGCAACCATCATTGATCGCACACAACTAACAGCTTGCCTTAGATCAAGGTACTATACTATGATATTCATTTACTAAGCTGTCTCTACGAATTAGGTACGACCTTACGTAAAAGTAAACTTAATTAACCAGAGTATCAAACTATAGGATATGTAATATTAGTTTTGTGATAAATGGCAGACTATACGCATGGAGCTTTATGGCGTCAAGGATAAACGAACGCTATGCTGATATATTAGGCACTGAGGTAAAATAATAAACCTCATTCCAACAAAAATTCAATAATTTATAAAACCCCCTTCTCACCGGTAATTGTTTTGATTCCATCCTTATCGCACCCTTTCGTTAGTATCACATACTCACTTCATTCACTTCACCCTATACACCAGTCATAATAAGGTAATTATGCAGATTAGTAAACGTACTCTTCTTTTATAGAAACATATGTCTAAGTTCAAACCTTGTGCATTTTCACTCGGTCCTGGGGTCTTGTTCAATGTACGGTCAATGGAAGTGGACAAAATAGAGAGCAGTCAGATTATCAAAGAGATTACATGTTGAGTATCCAAGCCACCTCAACTTTTATCCTTATAGCATTGGCCTGAGCATTCAAAAATATTCCAATTGCATCTGCCCTTTAGAGATAAGTATCTTAGCGTTCAGGCCCGCCAATTACTCGCTACCGTAGTAAACTCTTTTAGGTAAAAGGGGCACCTCCGACTTTTCCAATCGCCGAAAAATAACATATACCATCGTGAGTGTCCTGAATAGCAATCACCTTGCAAAAATATACGTGCATGCTAAAGAACTTGTCATAGATAGAGTCAAAGGTCGAATAATGACAAAGAGTTTGAGGTCGACCGAGCGTTGAAACCCGTGGATCTGCGAGGGTTCAGCATGTATATCTCTTCTGCAATGTTGCAGCCAATTTAACATCACTGTCATAGTGACTTGCATTTCATTAGCACAATTTTCCGGAGGCAGCTTCGTTATCAAGAGGAGTTCAATATTCAGACCCACAAGATAGATATGAAGAGGGGAGTTGCTTTTCCAAGACACAGAAAAGAGGTATTGGCAACTTGACGCCAAAACCTGTTCATGAGTGCTCATGATGTCGTGACATAATAAGAGACCTGTATCATCAAGATAAGACAGTTCAAGAAGAAAAATGAAACGCCATCCACATGCTTTTCCACATCTTGTTGCGTCGAAAGGCACAAAATTCCACGCCACTTATTATTATTATTATTCATTAGCCAACATGGAGCTTTCGTTCAGCCCAGCTCCCAGGACTCGCCCCAGATCTCATTAAGATTCAGACCCAACAACTCCAGGCTCGGATCCAGGTTAAAAGGTTGAGTGGGATCTCCTCCCATCATCCATGGGGCCTGACTCGGGTCGATCGGAGCGGTGGGCATGGTCGGCGTAAACGAGAAGGGGGTCACCGACTGGATACCAATATTAGGAAACGCCCTGCCATGGAAGTCAAGCTTCATTACCTTTGGCCGGTCATGCAGCGGTATGTTAGGCGCAGGCCCGGGTCCCATGTTGCCCGGTGGCACGCCGTTCATGGCAGCCGCCAGGTGCTCCCCAGACACTGGAGGCTCTTGGTTGGCAAGGAGACGATAGTGCAAGTTGACAAAGCGTTCTGCTGATGTCGACTTAGCGACTTCGGGCTCCTTGGTTCCAAGATGGGCCTCAAGCAATCCTAGTGCTGCACACATAATAGAATATCCCCATGGCTCATTATTGCCACATCGCAGCAGACGATCTTCCTTCATCGCGATACACTTTTCAATCAGCCTGAGTGTGTGATGCGAGTTGATCATAATCATATTGGTGGAGCCTCTCGGCTGAAGCATTGTGACACTGCAGAGGTTGATGGCTGTTGTGAGTGCATCTTCTCTGAGGAAATTGAGACTGCGAACGCCTTGTTCGTACAACTTGTCGTGTAATAAGACAATATCTCGTGCTGCATTGTAGTAGATGATTTCAGAATACTGATACTTGGAATTTTGCTTCCGGAGTTTCAGATATGGCTGATGCAAGGGGATAATATACTGCCTCAACTGAACATGCAGGAGCGTATATGCGATCAAAGGATTTTTCTTCCCCTTCACATTTTCCAAATTCATATCCCAAGAGGGGAGGGCGTCAATCTCCTGTGTCAAATCATTGGTGTATCGAATAACCTGGTCATAGTCTATTTCAGATGACGGACCAGTCAGAAGACGGCTGAGCTCTAAGCGCAAAGGCAGACTCTGACGAGCCAGATGTTGGAAAGAAGAGAATGTATATTCCTTGACAGGCTTCGATGGCGGAAGCACAGTGGTACTTTCATCAAAATCGTCGTCATCTAGGTTACGAGGAGCGTTGGTGTCGTAGTGAAGTTGGCTGACCAGAGTGGGCAGACAGTGGTCAAAGGAAGCTTGCATATCGAATTCTTGGACTGTTGCCCAAATTCTTCGACGCATTTCTTGGTGAAAAACGGTGATCTTTGCTGCCATATGGCTTGGCTCGCGATGCAAGCCAACAGCAATGCCGTCTTGGATGAGGGCACCAGAGCCTGTCCAGAAACGCTTCTTCTTGATAGTATTGACCCTCTTTCCGAGGTACAAAAGGCATGCTACTTGATAATGAATTAAGCGTCGGTGCTTTTGACTTTGTTTTGATGACCACTCATCACATGCTTTGATCCATCGTTCTGCCCAGTGGCGAGCATTCGACATCATGCCAATGAACTTGAGGCTCTCATGAGTGTGAACGCAACTTGCTACAGCCATCATTGCAAGAATGAGGGCCGTGAAGGCAGCATACCGTTTGGTGGATCCGGGTGCCCAGTACTCGGCGTATTCCTTCTTGAAAGTGGGGATGTGGACAATACGATGAACTTGCTCAAACTGGTCGAGGTAAACATCAATAAGCGCATCGGACTCCTCTTTGTTTGGCAACAGGGCCTCCAATTCTGGATCCGGGTCCTCGAATATTTTTTCACGGTCTTCGCGTCGTCTCTTTCGATCTTTGCGATCGTGAAGAATAACGGGTCGAAGCCACTCATCAGCCGTCTCCTTCATAAAGGGACACAGACCTGTCAACTCGACGAAGGCCATGCTGGCATTGTGCGGACCAAAGTATCGTGTACGAAACCCCCTACCGCGGAAGAAGCGAAGTTCTCCTTTCTCACCCGACATGTTGGTGGCTTCTATGGACTCATGAACCTCGCGGACTGAAGGGTCCTCGACGTTCGCATTGCCATTGGCATCATCTTTCGTCTGAGGAGAGGTGGTTGTGCCGGCGAGGGTGCTCCCATCGAAAGACACACCTGGTCGAGAGATCTGATTCTTTAACTGAGCTATTTCGAGCTCCAGTCGGCGAATTCGATCGTGATCTTGGCGTACGAATTCAGGGTCTCGTGGGGATAGACCCGTCGCAGGATCGACGAAGCGGCGAGAGTCGAGTTGGGCAAAAGGCGGCGGAACGCCAGATGAGGCGTTAACAACCTCTCCATTGCGAGATTCGTAACTACAACGATCGGGCGTGCCGCTCTTGATGCAACGCTCGCACGGGAAACCTCGGTCGCACGACAGCTTTCGGCGGCGGCACTCCAAACAACTTAGGCGGACACGCTGCCGCTTGCGGGCGGGCGGCTGGCCCGAGTCATCTCGGGACCCAGGCTTTCGGTCACCGTCCGAGTCCGGGGTCTCACTTCGGTCTGAGGAAGCCATAATCGATGATAACAGGCCCGGAGCTTATCCAGTGTTGTGCGAATGCCGATGTGGATGCGGGTGCCGTTCGGAGTTACGAAGGAGGAGGAGGAGGAATCGCTCCACCGGCAAGTGAAAAGAGATGTCTTTATCAATCTGATCTGATAATTTGGGTAGAAGAGTTTGTGCTTGTGCCGAGCGGAGATACGAAAGCAGGGATCCTCAGTCTGTTGCTTGCGAGGTCAGGTGACCAATCTATAATTATTACCAACCAGTAAGGGGGCCGAGACATCTTCATCAACTCCAGTTGTGTTGAATCGATATAGCTTTTCATGTGAATATGCAATAAATAAATACACGCTTACCAATTAGATTTCTCCCCTAAATCTGCGTATATTGTTGATCTTAGGCAAGCTCTTCGGAGCTCCGAAGGGTAATCAACAGTTGAATAAACCAATGCCATCATTCACATCCCAAAGTATGGATTGAAATGAGTGCTGACATCGTACCTGTCTGTTTGCGTCCTGCCAATGAATCAAACAGGCCATCATTTTCAACACATGACGCTCAGATGAGAGTTTCCCTTTGAGACTCGAGACTCGAGATTCGAGGATGACGTGACTCCGAGAAATTGGCTTCATCACTAGGTAGTTAATTATTGAGGTCAATCTACATAGCCAGGTTGGTCAAAGAAAAAGAAGTATTGAGGTAAGAATTAGGCAAGGTTACCATAAATATTAGGATAACTTTAGTTAGAGTCTTAGGGTCTAACTGCTTGGCTATTTATGTTGATAAGCTCTTGGTGTGCTGATTATTTTCTGACTTGCTTGACCTGATAACAGGTACTAAGTACTAAGGTACGAACTAAGGTATATCATGTAGACTACTTGTTTGAAATCGACTGAAGTGAGAAAAAAAAATACACGTGAGTAACTAGGCAGTCACTATTCATACATTGATAAGCCCACTGTCGCTGCAAGGGACCTCCCCTTCATCAAAGCACTTATAAGCTAACGCGGGGTGAACTGGCCCTCAACCTGAAACCGAGAACTGACTCGCATATGGCGGTCAACAGAAGCTCAAAATCGTTCTGGAAGGGTAGTCGAGTCGACAATCTCTGTCACGGACCAGAAAGAATGTTTTTGGTGCAACAATTGGCAAAGGTTGTCACACCCAAACAGAAGCTTTACAGAGAAGTATCTACGAAACCCAGTTTGGAACATTGCAACCACGCAAGCTTTCAACGATTGGATCTCTAGTGAGAAATCCCAGGCGAATCATACGGATTTCCATTGCATTATCCTTGAACTTCGTTTCACCTGAAGCACACAGAAATCGCGATGCGACGCCCCAGTTTTTGCCCCAATCTATCTGCCAAAAACAATCAAGTCCTGCACGGTTTTGACAGAGGCTTGTGATCGTTGGCTGATTTAAGAGCCATGCACAATTTTGGTACGAACGTTGAACTTTTGAAGTCTCCTGTTTGCTATGTCATGCATTAGTCCGATATTGGATAGACTGACGAGGTGTCAATGCACCCACCACGAGTTTCACTTGAAGGTCGAGATGATAAGGAGACGAGCTGAAGAATCAGACCGGAGTAACCGAATTGAACCTCGATAGAGCTACATATCAAGGGCCGATGTAAATAGCATTGAAGCTAATTCATCAAATGGTCCGTGTGAGACCACTTCCGCTATTTTGAGATGATCCTCAATGCTAGATACATCTCATCCATGTTATATGAACATGGGACTTCATACTAAAACCGGGATGCAATAACGTACAGGGCTAGTCCTAGTCTCGTTACAGTTGTATGTGGTCTTCATGCCTGCTCAGCTTGGGTGAAGCCCCCTTGCCCATGTAGATCTGAGGGTTTATATATATGGTAAATAGGAAAACCCATGTCTAGCAATATTTGAGCACTCAATATCCCTCCGTCAGTGTCCGCCTGCCAACATTACCAGCCCTAATGCCACTGAACGGGTATGAAGCTCACGTCTTGGGCAATTTGCTCGTTAGCACTCGTTGCTGGAGCGTTTGGCGTGGATAGACCTGAATTATTTAAGGACTTACCAAGCTGTACTGTGAGTTCAAGGTTGCTCAACAGGACGTACTTATACTGACCGGCTGTAGTCATCATGCCTCGACTCGTACAGCAAGTCGGCATCCGACCCCCTTAATATTTGCAACAACAAGAACCTGAAGCGAGAACTCGATAACTGCTTTGTGCACGACTGCAGCAATTTCGAAAGATTTGGTATGATCCGCAGCGGAAGAACGAAGCGACTGGATTAACAGACTTAGAAATTGCAAAGATTCATGCGAATGCATGTGACAACAACCCGAAGGACAACCGATTTAACCACTACGTTTTGCTAGTGGCAGAAATTCCAGCATGGATCTCTCCTTGGCTTCGACTATATTCAAGCTGGGCCACTTACGAGAGTCTGTCCTTGGATGACTATCTGATGGTGGTTTGCGCAGTAGGTTGGGACTTCGGCTTGTTGAGCGACCAATTCTGACCAATGCCTAGTTGCTATATACAGTCTTAGCCACGCTCGTTCATTTTGGTAAGTGGCATATTTTGCAGAGATATGGACTCGTGTTAACCAGTGCTCCTAGCCCACTCCGTCACAGGTGATACCATCATATGGAATGCGGACCCAGAATATATTACAGACGGGCTTAAGGTTCGTTCGCTTATACCATTAACTAGAATAGTAAATCTCTGACACGTCCCAGCTTATCTTCATGGCGGACATCTTTGAGCTCACTTGCTCATGTCTGTTAAGAGTGGCGATCCTTCTTGTATGCCTTCGGGCATCGTTCTCCGGCCGACGTATTATGACCGCAGCTGCAATCCTCTTAATAACGATTTTATCATCCATTGCTCTGGTCTTATTGAGAGTATTTCGATGCTCGCCAATCTCGTTCACTTGGGAAGGCTGGGCTCAAGATGAAAGAGATGGAAAAACTCGAGGTTGCTTATCTCAAGACTCACTCGCATATTCCGCGGCTGCAATTGACATATTATTGAATGTTGCTCTTCTTGCAGTATTGCTTCAACTTGTCTTCAGTCGAATGATGAATGGCGGGATATCTTGGTTGCAAAAAGTCGTCGCAATTGCATTAGGAGCCTTCGCGTTGGCGGTATCAAGTTTTCGGATGCAGCTCGTGTTTACCTTCTTCACAAGGATGCAACCGGTTTGGAAGTACCATGATCGTATCATCTGGATGGATGTCGAAATTTCCATCTTGATTATATGGGCATGTTTACCTATTTGGCAATCCTCCACCGAGCCTGTGACTTCTAACGATATTGGAGAGCCAAGTCGGCTTTCGCCGATAGTCGAAGAGACCAGTTTCCCAGAGACTCCGTCAACACATACTAAGATGCCAAAGCCGAGTGTATATCGCAAGAAATGGTTCGGGATCGTGACAAGGTCGCGCGAAAAGAAACACGTGGAATCTAATTTGCACCTGGGAGATAAGACATATGGAAATGTCAGGACAGAGATACAAGGTGGTCAAAGGTTTTCTATGATCTCTCAATGGACAGGCATGATTGGAATTCAAGTCCGGACGAGGACGATTCGTCATATAGACGACAGCGGTTGGGACGCAGAGAAGGGATCTACATGAGAGGGCATAGTGGAAAACTAACGAATAACGAACTTATACATTCGATAATGATAAAATAATCTCCTGTTAATACATGGTTTAGACGAACACAAGATTCTGGACCTGCGAACTTGGGAAGTACATGCTGACTACTAAGTAACACCAGACCTAGTGCAACTACTGAACCACGAAGTCAAATATATGTCCAAGTTGGATAGCACTATTCAATTCTCGTATTGCCATATCAATTGTGGTAATAGACTACCTAAAGTCCGGGCCATTTCACATGTATTTCTGATCATCTCGGATGCCGGGATTGACAGACAGTAGGGATCCACTTTCAACTTCACTCACATAGAACCCACTCATTCACCTCTTTCTTCACCGTTAGCAACATACTGAAACTGCACCCAAACGGCACAGCATAAAGAAAACAGAGACCTGAGGCCTCCGATAAAAAATAAAAAAGAATATGGCCTCAACCGATGATGCTCGCAAGAATCGCATTGTGTCGCATATGAACAAGGACCACACGCGAGAAATCTCATACTATCTCCGCCATTTTGCCCACCTCTCTGCCTCTGCTGCCTCCTCGCCCGTCTTGAAGGATGTCGATCTGAACGGTATGGCTATCAAATCAAACGATGGAAAGGATCACTTCGTCCCCTTCTCGCCTCCACTTTCAAGCTGGGCTGAGGTCAAGGACCGCATTGTCGAAATGGCCAACGCGTCTCGCGAGGCACTGGGCCTCAGCGATGTCATCATAACTGCCTACACACCCCCGGAGGGGTTTGGAATTTTTGTCACAGGATCTGTTCTGTTTTACTTTTTCTGCGCTGGGACGCTGCCGTGGGTGCATCCTGGGACGCGTATCTGGGAGCTGTTGAACGAAGGATTCCCTGGAGGTGCGAACTTCTATCACTGGCTGGTCAAGGCCATCTTCTGGCCTGTCATTGGTATTCATCTTGTTGAATGCTTCTTCTTCGACAGAAAGCTACAGAGGCACAGCGTCGAGAGGTTCTCTGGACAGTGGTGGCTTTGGCTCATCAACTGCTTCTTTGAGGGATTCCCGGCCTTCAAGCGCGTGGATGGGATCGTGGCCCGAAAGCAGGATAAGGCCAACAAGGCGAAATGATGGTAGATATGACGAGTGTAAGAGTCCTTTGGAGCTTCTTTTTGAACGCATGTCTGGAAATCGGCGATTGTACCGATGCGTGGCTGATGTTACCTGTACAAGGTCGAATTGGTGAAGTGTGTAAAGGCTTACAATCATCATGACTCACATGCAGTAATGCAAAATAACTTTTCGGGGTGGTGGAGGGATCGATCATATGAAAGATGCGACGATTCATTCTTGTGGTAGCTATTTGCATACGAGAATATGGCTAGACATAGATAGGGGTTTTTATCAATATATAGACCTCGCGCCAGGCTTTAGCAACGTGTTTACGGCATGCTATTAGAAAGATTGTGAACACGCCAATTACGCAAGGTATTCTCGAAAACGACTTTCTTAGATGACTTTGCTGTATTAGTAGTCAGACCTAGCCTGTGCAACGTGAAAGGAAGGTCAGTCAGAGTTCCAAGTTTATTCTGCAAGAACAGTTTGATTCAGTCGATCTTTACGGTCCGGCCTGCAAGCCAGCCAGAACGTAGCGAAACTTGGTATTCTATGTACTATAGCCAATGAGAACCAAACTTACTGAACATCAATTAGTAGCAATGGAACAAATGACTATCCCCTGAGACAGCATGTGCCACCGGGGGGTTGCCGATTCGAGGTTTCGCAACTTAGTCGGACCAAACCGGTTTGTCCTGACATATTCAACTAGTAGGACTCCTATTGATAGTTGTATTTAAACGCGAGGGTCGCGTCTTGGACAACCACTTGAATTGCGCCGTGGATGTTTGCGAACCATCATGCTGTCGCCTTACCTCCTGCAGCAAGCTGATAGGCCACGTATTAGCCCAAATCGGCATTGCCTTGTTTATAATCGACGCCAAATTGATCAAATGAAGCTCACCATGATGGAGCGTCTGCAAGAGCTGCCATGCAGAATCGCAGATCAACTACCTCCGTTCCCTGGTCTCAGTTCTGAAGAAACATCCAATGCAGCTGATGACAGTGTGTTTTTCTCCTATCTAGACTCTTTTGTCTCAGAAGATTGCGGAGAGGAATATTTCGACTTTCAAGCATTTGACCATAATGTTGCCTTGGACAACAATTCCTCTTTTTTAGACATGATCGAATCTTCTGACTCATCAGACGCGTGTGGCAGCTCGGCCACTTCCCTGGGAGACGATACGCTGTACCAGCAAATTGACTACCTTATAAATCAGTTTTAATACCAACAAGCACCGACTTTAATCTTTAAAGTAACGAGTATTTCTAACTTCCACTGTTTACTTACTACTGCGTGTGTTTCCTTCTTTTATTTTATTATTCTTGCTATTTTACCCAGATACTCCTGCGGCAGCTACTCACTCTTTTTGCCACTTTTATTTATCCTATTCATTATCTGTGCTTTGAATAAAGGTGTCCAGACAGATCAAGTATTACGCTCTTTTTCTTTTTTGCTTCTATACCGCCTTCAGTGTAGTCGGATGTATACTATGCTCTGATATGTTACGTGTAAGATGGAATATGTAATACTGTACCATGAATGTCACTCGCTTGGAGAATGCTTCCTGTATACAGCACCAGATGCAAGATGAGTTAGCCAGCATACCATTATTCCCACAAACAGATTGCACGACTAGCAAAATATACATATATATAAAATGAATAGGTTTTGATATATAATATTGATTCGTCGACAAATTTGTGCGCAGCCCTTTTGTGTAATACCTAGGCTCCCGTGGTCGGCCTCCCGCAGCTTGGCGGGGGGGAGACCATTGTCAGTAATGGAATTAAACGAGAAACCCGAACATCAGAAAATAGTGTCTTAATATTTCCTTTTTTCTTCCCACGAAGCTCTCTTAGTATCCCATATCTGCTCACCAGCCAGGACTAACAAGATGGTCAATCCAACCGTTCTCTATTTGATGGTAAAGAGACTATCCTCTTAACTATAACTGTATCGATGATCCATCAACTGACCAGCTTCTCTAGATTAGTCTTACGCTGCTCGTTATAGCAATGTTGGTATCTCTCTATCTCTATCCACAGGCTTCTGTTGACACTTTCTTGTAGCATCGTCCATGTCCGTAGCTCAAGCCTTTCCCTCTCGATTTCTCCGTCTCTCTCTATCCTCACAATTATTCTCCCAATCTTCGGATTCATCAATACATCAATCTATCCTCGATTGAGCCGCACCACCAAGTTATCTTCGAGTGGTGTAGTTCAGCTTGCTCCTTTGATTGTACAAGTTCTACAAGCTCTCGTTGCAACTATTCTCGCAACACTACTGCTTGAGCGTGCAGTGCCTTCGGAAATGATGGGGTGCACGCTCGAAAAAAGGTGGATGAACATGTTCCGTGCCCATGATGCAGGCAGCATACGCAGAATACAGGATGCCTTTGATTGCTGCGGGCTGAACTCAATTCGAGATCGGGCATATCCTTTTCCCGGAATGGCACCGAGCAACTGTGCTGAAACATATGGGAGAAGAGAAGCTTGTCGAGAACATTGGGTAGGAGCTTTACAGACTCTATCACTGTGGGATCTCGCTGTCGTTTTGGGCGTTGGTTCGGTGCAGGTATGGAAGGGTGCCAGTGCAAGACTCCCGGGTTTCAAATACTGACAAGAGGGATAGATGCTCGGTCTTCTCTTAGCCAAGAACAATTCTAGTTGGTGGAATGCTTGGGAGAGTCGTGACCACACACAAGCAAGCCGACATCGTGAAAACCGTCAGCCACTGCTGATTGACAGGGAGAGGGATATCACTGAAGAAGAAGAGGCTGCCCCTGAGCAGCCAGATGGGGTACAGCAGTTTTATGGAACGGTAAATGAGAATGAGCCTGGACCCAGGGTTGTTCCCTCGTCTGTCATTGAACGAAACAACTGGACCGAAGATTGAATTCATTGCAGAATGAGAAGTAGGGTGAGGAGATGGCCTAGGATGCGAGAGACGCGCGGGACTCAAAGGTGAATATATGACCATAACTTTGTTGGAATTGAGATTGAGTATGTGGAATTGCTGCAACTCTTCAACTTTGGCAAGCAGTTAGTCTATTATTCTTGTCGAACCGGATCAACTGTATGGCATTTTGTAGTGTTGGAAGATTTGAACAATGGTTTCTCACGAACAGTCCTACACAGTAATTTTGAAAGATTCACCATCTGCAATTGTCAATATTCTAGATATATTAGAGGTGTTCCTTACAAGAACTAGCGGAAATCTATTGGTATCTATAGTGTATGTTCGGTCACCTTCCTGCCTCCTTACCCAGCTTCTCGAGAGCCGCCTCATACTCTTCAACTCTCTTTTCATCAATCTCCTCGATCCTTGTTCTCTCGACATTTTGAGCTCTCTTAACTCCAGTGCCCTTAGCAATCTTACCCCAGAACCAACCACTCTCGTCGTCACCAACAAGTGTCCATGCACATCCTGACCGACCAGCTCGAGCCGTACGACCAACTCGGTGAACGTAGCCAGCTACGCTGGGTGGGAGGTCATAGTTGATGACGTGGTCGAGGTTGGGAAGATCGATACCTCGAGCCACAAGGTCAGAGGCGATCAAGAGACGAATAGGTGATGAGGGCATTGCGAAGGCTCGAAGAGTCTTACGGCGTATGTGTGTTGGCGTTGTTGATGTAAGTGTACCAATGTGTTCAGCCAATGAGGGATCCAATAAAGCGA
Source organism: Fusarium anguioides (assembly GCA_012977745.1). Taxonomy (NCBI): domain Eukaryota; kingdom Fungi; phylum Ascomycota; class Sordariomycetes; order Hypocreales; family Nectriaceae; genus Fusarium; species Fusarium anguioides. The sequence goes on along the minus strand of JAALXK010000356.1, from coordinate 19,787 downwards.
GCAATCGTGATAACCGCAACGCAGACTCGTTGGACTTTGTAAAGATAAGCGAAACAGGGATATGGGACTTGAGAGTTCGGCCTGAGGACTTCGGCTTGGAGTCAGCCTCGGAGTCTGAGTCTGAATCGGAAGAATTATCTGAGCTTGTATCAGAATCGGAATCAGAATCGGAATCAGAGCTTGAGGTAGAGCCAGAACTAGTTTCCGAATCTTCAGCCTCATCAGATTTGGGAGGCTCGTCATCATTCTTCGGGCTGGCCATCAACATATCCTGGCTACGGAGTAAATCGAGCAAGTAGAGTGGCTTGAGATTTGTGTCGTGAACTCTGATTGCATGCTCCTTCAGCAGCCCTGGTAGAGAATGTTCAGCGATCTGAGTGTCGCCATCACTCTCCAAAACAATAAGTCGTGGCCGCTGTAGACCCAACTGATTTAGAAGACTCAAATCTCTGGTAAGCGTAGCGCTGAGAATGACTTTACGAACACCAGAAAAGTTCATGTCCGGGAAGTCTCGCGCAGTAAACCTTTTGACGCGGAATTTCTCCATGGCAAGGTCCAGCCAGCCTTGGAAACTCTGTGCGAGCAGTTTATCGGCTTCATCAACTACCAGCCATCGAACGTAATCGAGGCTGAAGCCTTGCGTTTGCTCCAGGTGTTCCACGAGTCGTCCAGGAGTGCAAATCAAAACATCTATCTTTGAAAGATAATCGACCACATATCCGTTCATATGGCTCAATCGAGGATCTCTTTCCTCCATATCGAGATCTCCAAGGTCTTCAGATCTTGAAAGACCCCATTTCAGCCGATTTCGACGTTGGGTCTCCTCTTGTAGCTTCTTGTATGCATCAGGGTCATACCGAAGCTCCTGGTCCATAAATGCTTTCTGTTCGACCTCCAACGACTGACTACCGATCGAAATACCTACCCGAACCCTCTTTCGGTCACCACCATCGAATGCTCTAGCGCAAAATTCAAAAGTTTCTTGAGCTTGCTTGACCAGCTCGCGTGTTGGCAGAACTACTAGTGCACGCAATCTCGTGAGACAACCTTGACTAATATCTCGCACTACAGGCAGTGCATAAGCCAGTGTTTTCCCGGAACCTGTGGCGGCAGAGATGAGCACATCACCTCTTTGCTTGCTCGTAGGCAGCAAAAGAGGAATTGCCGCAGCTTGCACGGCGAAGGCGTCTCGAAAACCCTTCTCTTCCAACACACGGCAGGCCTTTGGTATAATATCAAGCTCGGAGAAAGATGTGCGTGTATCTTGAGAAACACGAATGGGCTCTTCCAGCCAAGGGGGGAGGATCTTGTAGTTCGGCTTTGAGGTCGTCAGGGAACTGATCGGTTCTGGCTGAGGTAAAGGTTCCAGACCGTGGAGCTCACCCTGGTCCTCCTCGTCCTCTTCGCCAGGAGGCAACTCGCTGGCTAGCTTGAGAGACTTTTCTAGACGGCTCATGACCAGCTTGTGCCGCTTGTTCGTTTCCTCGTCGTCGTCTTCTACTTCTTCTGCTTCTGCTTCCTTCTGCTTCCTTTTCTTCTCTCTTCTCTTTTCTCCCTTGTATTTCTCTATTACCGCAGGCCCAGGGAGCTCAGGAACGTTCTTAACTTCTTCCGCAGGCTCTGCAGCGTCGGTCATGGATATATCCTCATGGCGATCTTCGTTTTCAGGTGCGGGTGCGTCGACAGCTTCAGGCTCCTTATTTGAGTCCTTGGCCTGCTTCCTTTCCTCTTTTTTCTCTTTCTTCTGTCTTTTTTGTTCTTTGTCCCTTGTAGAATCTTCGTCCAGGGTTTGGCTCTCTTCAGGCGCTTCGTTCACTTCCTTGGACTTGACATTGGAAGGTTTTTGCGCTGGCTCATCATTGTCATCCTGGTCATCCTTGGTGGCCCCAGTTCTTCGTTTTCCTCTTCTGACCTTCTTCTTTTTCTTTGGTGCCTCTTCTCCCTCTTTCTGTGTAGCTGGCTCTGCTGTCTTGGGCTTTTTGCTTTCAGGCCGTGAAGAGTTTTGACCCTCCCCTATGGCGTCTAATTTCCGCTTAGTATTGAGTGACGGCTCATCACTGAAATGTTGCATTTGGGGGGTCTCGACGGGCTTGGATAAAGGCGCAGGCTTTGCGCTCGGGGGAGCGTATCGCGCATAGCTGAAAGCTTGTGTCGCGGGAGCGGGAGTTGTGTTATTCGTCACATTTGGCGATTGAACTGGCGAGCTAGAGCTTGCGATTCTTCCACCCTTCGTGGGGGGAATGTATCTCGTGTACATGGTCTCGAATTCCCTGTTGCACGAAATCGCAATGGAGGGGCTTCGATTGATTGAATTCCCAAATTTTTGGATGGATCTTGATCTTATCACGGTTCTGCCGCTCCACACCGCTAAATTTATGTTCTCCGACCACATGGGCATATTGCCCCAAGTAAGAAAAAGTTAAGAATCAAGATCCTCCAACAATAATATAAGTAAACCCGTATAGAACTTTCTCCATGGAAACTCTAGTCTAGTCTGAAGAGATCCTTTTGGCTTCAATCTCATGAAATATAAATTTTCAAAGTGTTAATGTCAACCTTAAGCAGGGATAAGGTACTTACTTGGAGAGGCTCCATTGAAGGGAGGCTCCAATTTGGTCCCTGCCGTTCAGCTCCAGCTCCACCGCCAACTTACCCCTGCTCCTTAAGCTTAGACAGGACTCAAGATGAGAATACGGTAACCTTGAATGAGAGCCATCTCAGTTGCATCAGCGACGCCCAAGATCAGCATCGCTAATTGAATTCCAATGCCCTAAGAATCTCAGAAAGCTTTCAGTTTAGCTTTGCAGCACACTCAGCACGGATCCAGCCATGCCCTTTCTCAACCGGCACCATGACACGGCGCACATATAACATCGCCATGGTTAGCGACTTCTTCTTCCCGCAACCAGGAGGCATTGAATCTCATATCTATCAACTCGCCACAAAGCTCGTTGACCGTGGCCACAAGGTCATTATTATTACCCACGCCTATGACGACCGGAAGGGCGTACGATATCTCACAAATGGCGTCAAGGTCTACCACGTTCCGTTCCTTGTCATCTACCGCTCCGCGACATTTCCCACTGTCTTCTCATTTTTCCCAATCTTTAGAAATATTTGTATCCGTGAGCGCATCGAGATTGTTCACGGTCATGGAAGTCTAAGTAGCCTTTGCCATGAGGCCATCCTACACGCGCGTACAATGGGTTTACGCACCGTTTTTACAGACCATTCACTCTTTGGGTTTGCCGATGCTGGAACTATTCTCACAAATAAGCTCCTTAAGTTTATTTTGAGTGATGTCGATCATAGCATCTGCGTGAGCCATACTTGGTAAGAAACAGCCCCTAATCATGGTACCATCCATTGACAAGTTCTAGCAAGGAAAACACGGTGCTTCGTGCATCCCTTGATCCAGTCATGGTGTCTGTAATACCCAATGCCGTTGTTGCAGAAAACTTTCGCCCCAAGGACGTTCCAGCTTTACACTCTCCTCAAACCACATCGTTTGTCCCTGAAGGGCCAGTATATCCTCCACCACAGCGCATTGGACCTCGCGACACCATCACAATCGTTGTCATTTCCCGCCTATTTTACAACAAAGGCACTGATCTCCTCATCGCCTCGATTCCCCGTGTGCTTGAGGCTCATCCAAACACACGCTTTATCATCGCAGGCTCCGGTCCTAAAGCTATCGATCTTGAACAGATGATCGAAACGAATGTTCTTCAGGATCGTGTTGAGATGCTTGGTCCTATCCGCCATGAAGAAGTTCGAGATGTCATGGTTCGTGGCCAAATCTATCTCCACCCATCTCTTACTGAGGCTTTCGGAACCGTCATCGTTGAAGCCGCCAGCTGTGGACTCTATGTTGTGTGCACCCAGGTTGGTGGCATTCCAGAGGTTCTGCCATCACATATGACGACTTTCGCCAAGCCGGAAGAAGATGACATCGTCCTTGCTACAAGCAAGGCCATCAGTGCCATGCGTGCTGGTAAAATCCGCACTGAGAAGTTCCACGAACAAGTCAAGAAGATGTATTCATGGCAAAACGTCGCCTTGCGCACTGAGCGGGTGTACGATGGTATCTCAGGCACTATTCCAGAGGACGAATTCTACGGTGTTGATACCTCAGGATATGGCAGCCGCATCAGGAATTTTGCCCTCATCGATCGCCTAAAGCGATACTACGGCTGCGGTATTTGGGCTGGAAAGCTCTTCTGTCTTTGCTGCGTTGTGGATTACCTCTTCTTCCTGTTCCTTGAGTGGTGGTTTCCTAGGGACAATATTGATATTTGCCCCGATTGGCCTCGCAAGCGACCCGCCGACGATGATGCGAGCTCCAAGAAGGGCGCACATAGTAACCGATCGAGCACATCACAAGGGGCCCCAAAGCTTGAATAAATCAACCACAGATTATCATGGCTCCACGATGGTATCGTGCAACATTAGGAAAGGTGTTGGGAGTCAGTTCCAAGTGTTTAGAACCATTAATGGCCCATTTTAAGAATTAGTGATGATGCATCTATGAGATTTCCGCCAAGCGACGCGAGTCTTGAGCGATTGGCAATTATCAGGTAGCAAGTTATTCTAGACGCTGTGCAAAATGATAGAAAAAAGTACAAGTGGCTTTTTTAGTAGGCCATAATATTTAACATCCAAATGATAAGCGTGATCATCTGCCCAGTCAATGCAAACCAAGAGAATCAACCCCGAGCTCCAATGCGACGCCTCTTGGCTGTCCCAGTCTCACGCTCGCCTCCATCATCCTCGTCATCGCCCGTCTCTTCAGCAGGTGTAGCTACACTAGCTGGGCGAACAGCCGATGGTGGGGGCGCGCTCCGCTCCTTTTCTGCACTTCGTAGATCGCCTAGCAGCTTCTCGACCTCGACGAACATACTGCGAGTATTTTTTACAACACCATTCTCGTCCAGGCGGTAGCCTACAACTTCCTCTTCCTCTTCCTGAGATCGTTTCATAAAAGCTGGCCCAGGACCACGATCAGGATCAGCATTATACATGATAGCATTGCAAAACATGTGGACAAGTTCGCGCTCAAGCTGGGCGCTATTGATGATGCCCTTTGGAGGGACAAGCTCATCAGACAGTGGCAGCCATACATGTGCGGTTCCAGGATCACCACCTGGAAGACATGCGGCAGCTTGGACAGCCGCCTTATTTCCATGTTTGATAGCAGACCGGATAGACGTTATATCCTGGGGTTGCAACACAATCTGGCGATAATTAGGGGCGTCTTTTTCGCGAAGTCTTGTAGCAAACATGTTTGCATCCCGATGGCTTGAAATCTGGTCCAAAGCAGACGACGAAACTTTGGTGAAACCTCGAGTCCATAGAACTTGAGTTGTCTGAGGTGGCGGATCAGCGGGTGTCTCTTGCCTCTTTCGCTTGTGAAGGCGCGAAGACACACTCCCGGGGGTCATGATTTGAGGTCGACCAGGGACACTCTCATCAGCGGTGGTATCGCCTGTATCTTCAGTTGGGCGAGGTGTAGCATCCTCATCCTTAATTCTGGGTGCTGATTCACTGGTTTGGGTCGCTGGCTCATCAGTATGAGACATGATGGATTGGCTTCGCCTGGATCGAGTAAGAGAAGGGGTGGAGCTAACACCACGACCTTTCTGTCCAGCTCTAGCAGACCGCCCGCGCGCGGATTTGGGAACCGCCTGTTCGAGCTTCGAAATGGCCTTTGGCGCTTGCTTCCTGGAGGGCCTTGGCGTTGACCCAGCGGAACTCGGCAGAGTCGCAGGCTTTTGGGGTGGGCTCACGGGCTCGAAAGCTGGACTTTGAGGTGCGACACCCATTTGAATAGGACCTGGAGTTGATGGAGTCGAATGCGGTGCCCATTTCGTCCCGAATCCATGTGTAACATGTGTTGGTGTTGCTGAAATAGGGGTGTGCGGTGCGGGTGGCATTCCAATCTTCTTCGGCGTATTGAGAGCCTGGCGAATGATGTGGCCTAAAACACCAGGTCGTGGAGGCTGAGGAACATACTGCGGCTGCTGAGACTTGTTATCTGGTTTGGAGGCCTGAGATACGGGAGAGTTGACTGGCGAAGCATGCTGAGGAGGTTGAGGCTGATATCCCGGTGGCCATCGTTGCTGAGGGGGAACAATAGGGCCCCCATTTCCTGTAGGAGGAGTCGGGGAGCCCGAAGTAATCTGTCGTATCTGCTGGGCCTGTCCCTGAGGGGCTTGAATCGGACGAGGATGTGGCACGGGAGTCGTGGATGACGGCCGAGGGTGAAGTGTCTGGCCTCCAGGTGACTCTGTAACTGGTCGTGGCGGTGCTGGTTGCAAAGGGGGTGCTAGTTGGCCAGCGTGCTGAGGCGGTGCCAGTCCTGGTTTTGCGGGATTCGGTCGAGTTTTCTGTTGTTGTTGTTGCTGCTGCTGCTGCTGCTGGGGAAGGAATTGAGGCTGAGGAGGGAGAGCTTGAGGTTGAGCGTGCTGTGCGGGTATAGAGGTTTGGACTTTCTGGGGCTGTTGAGTGTGTTGTGTTGGTGTAGCGTGCTGTGTTCGAGGAGTATGAGGAGCCTGCGGCGGTTGAATAACCTGTGGGGGATGGGGGCGTTGTTGCTGCTGCTGTTGATTCTGATTTTGAGCTTGCTGGGGCTGAGCTTGAACCTGAGGAGTTTGCGGAACAACAGGGTGTGGTCGAGCCTGTTGTGGTGTTTGGGGATGAGATAATGGCTGGGCACCCGGTTTAGGAGAGAATTGGGCAGTTTGTTGAGGATACCAATGCTGTTGTGGTGGCACCTGTTGCGGGTGTTGCACGTGCGACTGCTGCTGTTGCTGGGCTGACTGGGGAGCTGTTGGTCCCTGAGCGATAGGCGACTGAAACTGCCGAGGTGGTGTATGAGTTGCCTGTGGTGGTTGGTAAGGCTTCTCCCACTTGAGAGCAGCTCCGACTGGCGTCGAACTTTGAGGAGCCGCATTAACGTCCTTTGCCTTGGCTCCGTTCTCTAGTCTAGGGACAGGAGTCTGTTTAAGAGGTTGTGGCACCTGTAACGGCCGTGGTGTGGTCTGAGGAACACCTGCTGGAGGCTGAAGCACCGAGCTATTGGCATTTGGTGGAGTCGGTGAAGTTGAAGGTCGGCCTGGTGTCGTGCCAGTGGGCAAGTGGCTTGGGGGTGCAACTGTCGGCTGTGTGCTGTGAGGGACCGGGGGTTTGGGTGGGATTACAGGCGTCTGTTGTGTAGGACCTCTTCGAACGGCCGATGTCGAATTTGCTGCGGCAGGGGATGGAGTTGGCCCATTAGATATGACAGAAGGTTTCTGGTCACGAGCAGGAAGTATAGGCGTCCCATTTTGGCTTGCAGCTCTGGCGCGTCGTTCTCGTTCGAATCGCTCTAATGATTGAATCTCCTTCTGAACCGTATCGAATCTCTGCTCATCCTCTCGAATCTGCGCGACAATGTTATCGCGATATCGCGCGTACAGGCGATCGACCAGCGTGGGAATCTTCTCGGCATTTTCGTAGATCTCCTTAAGAGTTGGCAATGGAGGGCTCTCAAGCTTTCGTTTTCGCGAATTTGGCGACCCTGTTGGATCGTCGGCCGCTTCCTTCTCAAGGTCACCACTCAATTCGTCCCCTAAGAGCCGCAGGAAAAGGTGCTTGAGCGCATCAGGATTTAATCGTGTAGGATCGTAGGTAGCTCCCTCCTTGACCAGCGCGTTGTTGTTGAGCTGCTCAGAGATACGCGCGAAGGCCCCAGTGTCGACACCTTGAGTCACCAACGACTGGAATAATAGCAGCGACTCGAGGGACGTGTAGACGGCTGGTTGATTCATGCCCCGCGGTCCACCTCGCCAGCTATCCAAGGGGCCTTCACGTCGTGCAAGAAGATGGACTGGCGCCACGGTCTATAGTTTTGGATGCTGAAGTTAGGCTTCTGTCGCGACACAGGTATGGCTACGTCATGGCCGGGGTTCTATCAATTAAACACGTACAGGCAACCTTAGTCAATGACTCCAAAACCGTCTATGCCGACCTCCAGGCCTTTCATCGAGTGTGTTGTGCTTCTGGGGTCTCTTGCTGCAAAACGCTCTTGGCCGTCGGACCAGTGGTGTAGTAATTTTCTGCTTGTCTCGCGATCGTCTGTCAAGATGTCACGTGATTTATTTCGCCGGTGTTGTTGCGGAACTTTGATGATGGCTGATTTCGATGATGCAGGGAAGAAAAATTGGGCTGGGTTTTCAAGCTACGGCAACACTAAAGCCTGACCCAGCACGTGATACCCCTGAACGCCAACACTACAGGCGCGACAAGCGACCTTATGAAAAAAAAAGTAGTGGGAGCTAGGTAGGTGTGGTTTATTCACTTATAGGCAAAGGTTTACACTCTTGCAGGCCGATGAAAACCGGTAAAGTAACCGTTGGTTGACTTCGGTTATTGATTGACTTCGGTTAATTGGTAAGAAAGCGCCGGTTTCGGCTGTGAAATAGGATGATTATATCCCTATCAAAGTAACAGTAAGACTCCGAACCCATGGTATCATTTTTGGAACTTGGCAACCGGACATACTCCATGCTTGCTTGTTCCCCCGCCATCCTTCCCATAAAATCTATAGCCATTTAACGCCATCACCATCCTGATCCAAATAACAAATTGAAAGATGGTCCTTTATAAAGAGCAAGGACAAAATTTTTACAGGGAAAGCGAGCTCGAGGATCCATCAGCACTGCGTCGAGACTCGTCATCTGGACTGTCTCCGTCACGACTGTCTCCATCCTTATCAGCCGGAGATTTTGGCTGATAGCTGAGTCGCAGTTTTTCATCTAGTAATGTGACGAGTCTCTCTGAGTATTGGTCTAAGAGACCACTGAGAACAGTCTCGTTCATAGCTCTACTCCGAATGGCCCTATCGCCAAGAGCTGCTGCTGTCAACCTCAACTCCTGGTCCAGCTCAGTCAAGTTCTCTTGACTGATTGGCTCTGTGGAAGCAAGCTTCTTCCTGTATGACCTCAATTGACGACATGTCTGTTCTGTTGCCATATTCAATGAGCCGAAGCCACGCAGGTTCGACGATGATGTCTTCTTTCGGGCACTTGTCCCAAGAGCTGGAAGAGAGGGTCGTCTCTTGATCTTTGCTTTAGGAGACACTGGAGGACTGGTTCGGGGGTCGGCAGAAGGGCGTCTCGAAGGCGTATCTTCTGCAACTGCGCTATTGGGACTTGTGGGGAGCCCTTGTGTTGGTGTCTTAACACTAGCAGCTAGGTTGAAGCGCGAAGTCCGTCGTTGAAGGGATCGTGGTGGTGACCTTCGGCCTGATCCCGGTGAAGGTCGTTGGAATTCAGCCAGTTCAGCCTTCGATAACACTCTGCGAAGCGGCGGCCGACCTGACACAGGGTCTTTTGCAGGCGACGGTTCCCTGCTTGTGGAACCAGGTAAAGGATCGTTCAGATCCAAACCCCATATCATCATTGTACCATCCGATGCAACGCTCACAACTTTGCGACTTCCATCGTCGTTCTCAATCAGGCAGACGCCGTTGATAGCCTCTGTGTGGCCCCATTCTCGGTCCAGAAAGCTCCCTGTCTGGGCATCATAAAGTCGGATGGACTTATCCGTGTTGGATGTCCCTAGAAGAAAATCCTGATCTTTCGGTGGCCATTGCCCAAAGCAGAGCGAGTCAAGTACAGCAGAGTCGCCTCTTGTCTCGTCTTGGCATTTGAAACAAGATATCTTCCGCCCCGTGTCGAGGTCGTATTGACAGATAGACCGATCCAGTAAAGAGACAAAGACAGTTCTTTGGCCCATGCCTAAAACCATTGAGCTCGGCGAAGCTCGAAGAGAGATAACTCTTGAAGGGATAGCCGCGATGGAATCGGGATCTCCCTCCTTAGTAACAAGGTCGTAGATTTGAAGTGTTCGGTCAAATGAGCAGGTTAGCACCTTGTCTTCAGACGGAATCATGACTTGGACCACTTTGGCGGCAAATTCTAGTGTCTGGAAGTGTTCAATAGAGCCATCAGTAGTCCGGTGGAAGAGCTGTGCGGTTCTGTCTCGTCCACATGAGGCCATGAGAAATTTCCCATCGCTATCATATACACTGACAGACCGACAGTCGGCGGTATGAGCCTTAATATCTAGAGCAGGCTCTTTTGTTGCGATATCCGTCATTCGCAAAACGCCTAATCTGTCGGCGGAAATAAGTAATTTGCCATCAATCGTTGCACGGGCGCAGGTGAGTTGGTTAACAGGGTCTAATTCGTTTTCCGGTTCCGTCATCCCGATTGGTACATCAATCGAGGCTTTCACTTGACCTTCCAATGTCCAGAAAGTGACGTTCCCAGAGACTGTCCAAGTTAAGAATGAGGCGTCCAAATCATTGGGGCGTTTTAGGACCTGGATGCCGGTAACAGACTGCCCATGACCGGGTATAGGAATGCTTGCCATGGCCTGGGTATCCTTGCCAGGCACATGGTCAGAGCTCCAAATGTCAATGGACTGCTGTGAGTCAATAGTGACTAGCTTGTTTGCTAGAAAACCCAGAGCGACCTGACCCATAGAAGAAAGGGTTGTTTCTTTTATGCATGCTGAAGGTGGTTGAGCGTCTAAAATAGCTTCGACGTCAAGCACGGCGAAATGGCCGTGTTTGCCACCGACATAAGCAACGGTGTCCTTGACGGCAATCGTTGAGATAGAAAAGTCCAGACCAAGGACCTTTTGTAGTTTCATCTGTCTATCGTCCTCCGCCATAATACATACACCGCCCGTTTCTGAGCAAATGATGAGGCTCGAGTTCCTGACAACAACAGCGCAAGTAAAGGTATCCTCCAAGAGAGGCCCCAACAGGATGTTACGCCCTGACAAGGTCCTTTGCGAAGGTGGGGTAGAAGCCGGTTGTTCACTGAAGAATTTCTGCTTGGTAGGTGAAACGGTCGGCCCATCCTCAGGTTTCCACATCTTGACATGGCGAACTCCGAATGTGATGAGGCAACTGCCCATCCAGACCATGTCTTTCACGTAGGAAGTGCACCGGTTTTGCTTGTAAAGTCGGGCCGCGCCTGTTCGTGGGTCGACTTTCCAAATATAAAGAAAGCCATCGTTGGCAGCTCCTAGGGACGCAAGATATTGGGTGTCTGCAGACCAAGCGACGCAATTAACCCCAAAACCATGCTCGCTGATCGATATGAGAGGGCAGTCTGAGGAAGTATCGTGTAAACTAAACACCAAAACACGAGGTGAATATCCAGTCTCGCCCACAGCTAGATATTTCCCATCTCGGCTCAGCGCAAGGCATGTTGCAGCCTTGATTCGCTCGCGACTTGTCCAAGTATTACTAGGAGACTCATTCCAGTCGGATGAGGTGTGTGGCGAGTTGGGATATCTTGGGCCAACACGACCACGACTATCGTTCGCCTTTGGTGTTCCTGACGGTGTTGTAGGAGTGTTCTGAAATGTTGCTACTGAATAAAGCGGGACAGCAGTCGGCCGGGCACGGTAGAAACGTTGGGAGTGATTTTCACCATTGACATCCACCACAACCACAGCACCGCCGGCTATGTATGCAAACACGGATGGGAGAGTGTCGAAACCTGTTGTTGAAGAACAGGTTGTGCCGATGACGCGCTGGAGGGAAAGCTTTGAAGAATCGGTTGTGCGGCCACGCATAGGTGACCTTGAAGATCTAGAAGGGCGAGCTAAGAAGGGAGAGTTGGAAGGAGTAAGTTTGAAACGACCGTTAGAAGGTGTCGCAGCCATATTTTCTCCATTGACACTTGGTGATGTGGTTTAGGCAAGTTTGTCGTCGAGAATATTGCGGATTCAATGGTGAAATATTAGGAAGTGATGCCAATTTCAAAAACGCAAGCACCGAGTCTCAAAAGAGTGACGAGCACCCCAGCAAGATCCCTTTATGATAGTCAAGAAACAAAGGGCCAAAGAATGAATTGTCAATGTTGATTGACCATGATCGAAAGAACTGAAGTAGGATGATGCCTGCAAAAGTGGATGGCGGGCGGTGTAAGTCGGGAAGCTGCTGCGGGCCTGCGGGGGCTGATAGGAGCAAGATTTCAGAAGACAAGAGGTTGAAAGATCAAAGGCTGCGGGGGCACGTCAGTTGCTGTAGAGGAGAGGTTGGAGGAACAAGCCTGTGTGAGCCGACATGTACTTACAACGACTACGGTTAGTAAATTTGGTTAGTGAGTGACAGTAAACATAGAAAATAACGGCATCTCCCAACGAAAGCGGTTGGTGAGGAGGAAGAGGAGAAAAAAGAAAAAGAAGGTTCGCACCAGCTTGTGGAATGGAATGTTGATGACTCTCGTAGCCTCATTCAACTTAACCCCAGACCATTCCCTTCCCGTCTATATCATATCAAAAACCAAGTCCACCAAGTCTAAAGCCCAGGTCCTTGGTGGGCGCCTAACTGTTGTTCTGCTGGGTTATTTACATGGGTCCCTGTCCGTTCATTGCCCAGGGCCAGGGGTCTTGTAGCTTTGATGAGAGCCAAGACCCTGATGTTTATCTCATGGGTTTTTCTCTGGTCTCAGCAGTGGCCTGAGCGAGCTGATTGTTGGTGTCTTGATCCCTGCCGCCTAGCCCTCCCGTTAGTGGCTGTCACCTCGCAATCACTCAGTCACTTCAGGCCAGGACGGTGGTAAATGAACATGGAGTCTTTGTTGGTGATGATGACGAACCCCTGTACTCCGCAAAGATTTGATCAACTCCAAACTTGCACAGTATCTGGAATTCATATGCAAGCTTTGATGTGAGTTGTACAAAATTCTTCAGCTTCTGGAAATCCTTCATGTGATTGAAATCTAAAGACTGAAACCTCAATCCTCAATCTCGTTGTCGAGCCAGCGGCCAGGGCTGCCAATCATCAATAATAACAACACATCAGCAGCCTCCACTCAGCTCGATGGCCATCTCCATACCAAAATAAACCAAAAAAGCAAATTCTGCCCAAGAGATCGATTTCCTTGGACAGCGGCCCAACTTAGTCTATAATTGCTATCCGCTTGTCTAATCCCGGTAATTGGCGAAATGAGGATGTGCTCAAGACCGTCCCGTTTTACTGACCCTCTGGGCCTTGTATATGTACCTTTAGACTTCAGCTGCCTACTCTCGGCTTATGATGTTACTGCCAGTTAATTATGATCTGTGTGTCCTAGTACTGGCCGTTGTAAACCAGTAGATCCGCCGATCCTAGGTCTTAAAGAGGAAATCATTTGCGGAAATACTCTTTATCAAGTACCGTGCACAGCGTTTGACCCGTGCTCTTGAAAACGTCAACCGCCTCAAATATCTTAAACACATTGTCAATGTACGCAAAGTTTGCCCATTCCCATTCTAGTCATTACGGGTCGAAAACGCATGAACAACTCACAGGAAACCCATGTATACCAGTAGCATAGTGTTTATGCTGATGAATCCAGCGTATCAGGCAAGTTATTTTCTTCAATTATAAGCACTCCCTCTCTGGAACATGCTCTGTATACTCCCCATATCCTCTTTATAAGAAACTCTTATGTTTAATGAGCCGAGCTATGTAAGATCTCATGATAGCCAGGTATCCAACACCCCGATATCAAGATTTATGGTCAATCCAACTCCAATCATACAGCAAGGCCTTCTTCAGACGCCTCATCCCGCTCAAGGCGCTCTAGGCCTGTTCCAATTGCGCCATAAACACGTAGAGGTACGGCAATCTCAAAACTCTCGCATATTAGATTTTCCACAGCCACAAGGACTGTTCCCCCCTTCTCCTCTTGCGAGATCTGCTCCAATAACGGATGAGGAGCTCGCCTCTCACTCTCGTCAGGAGAATCACTTCCAGTGGATGGCACCACAAACTCGATACGGATTTTCCATTCCAAGCTGACTCCACTGGTGACGAATTCGGGAGTTGCAGTAATTGGAATCGTTGGTTTGAATGTGACTCGTCGTGAGTACAATGTTGCTTCGGATGATGATGAGTAAACCTTTCTGGTTACTCGATGGATACTCGACTCAGATCTTATTGCCAAAGATGGATCTACCTTTTCTGACGTTTCCAGTGTGGTGTGCACTGCGTAGCAGGGGATATCCGCATCTGTAAAGTCAATCGCCATAGTCACTACTTCTCCAAGCCGGTAGGCGGGTCTCGTAAGCATCACCACGCCAACTCTTTGTCCATTTCGAGCAATCTCGAATCGGTTCGGACTCTGTTGGCCACCGGATGTCATATTACTTCTCATTATCGCCATGTGAATAGCATCATGTGCAGTACTGGCTTCCTCAAATGCCGATGGTCGCCTGGAATTACCAGCACCCGGTGAAAGAAGAATACTACCGCTTTCGTCTCGAGGTCGGTGCACCAGGTCATCCACGTAAAGTAAAAAGTCATTCAGCGCTGATTGCTGTCCTTTCGTCCCGTTGCCATTAGTCTTTGATATCTTGTCGCTATTTGGTGGGCTTTTGACTTGGGCTTGGTCCCGTAATAAGATATAAGGGCTCATCAGATCATGCCCCAGAATCTCGCCATGGCTATTCACACTGCCCAACACCCGGAAAGGAACATCGACGGATTTCACCTGTTGTTCCTTGGTTCCCCCAGCCCTCTGGGTGCCAATAACCAGGCTATATGTAATTTTGACGGCTTTTCCACGATGTGAGGGCGGAAGACCTTTGGGTAGTCGAAAGGAGTACTCAAACACTCGGCTCTCCCCAGGCGCGAGCTGCAGATCAACGAATAGAATGGACTGTGGTGTAGTCAAGAGAGGTACAGACTTCGAGTTGGCAACCCCTCGCATCTCTTTGATTGTGCTGAGTTCTCCTCCACCTAAAAAGTCGCCCAGTGAGCTGCTGATGCGACCCCATCCAAATCCTCCAAGGAGGCCGCTGTCACGCTTGGACTCGAGGCCAACAACACCACCGCCCTGACCAACGATGGCCTTCTTTTTTACCTGGTCGAATTGACTAAGGCTGACCAGGGATCCGTCTAACAAAAAGGAGCCATGCAATTGGGCATACCCCATCATTAAAGACTCGGGTGCTCTCGACTGCGGCGCAGGCATACCAAGGCTTCTTCGAAGTGGGCGTCCGTGTCCTCGATTGGTTGGTTGCTGTGTCACATATTCTGAAACCAGAGTTTCTGACGAGTTGTTGCTAACAGAATAAAACTCCCCGCTACTTCGCGGTGTGCCTCCCAATACGCCGCTGCTTGCTAGAATTCGGGCTGCGGGAGCAGGCTGCTCATTAATAGTTGGAACGCCATCCTTGAGGCGTGTTCCTAGTCCACTTGAATCGATCGCAGCATTCCTAGGGCTGAGCATGTTTTCGTTCGTCGATCTCCTGGATAGTGTCGGGGGCACTTCACGGGTAGGCGAAGGCGCAGCCGGAAAGCGGAATTCTGGCATTGGATTTTCCGATGGAACTTGCTGCGGAGATGCCCTTTCCTGGCCTCCTGTAATGGGGGTATGAGGAGTTGTAGGCGGTCGAGATATGCGGCCAAATCGATCAGGTGGGGGGTATGAAGCGTGAAACAAAGGGGAGCTCGAGAGACGAGGAGAGAATGATGCTGAGAAAATTAGCCACTGGTCAAACATGGACGGGATAATTGACAAACCTGAGTGAGGTCCAGTTGGGAGCTGGCCCTGGGCTCGGGGAATTATCTGTAAACTTGAGGCTCGCCCATGGCCTCGGTGCGGCCTTTGAGGTCGTGAGGGCAAGTCAGTTCGTTGTGTGTGGTCTTCCACAGTATTATTAGATCCTATCGAGACAATGGAAACTGAGCGCTTATGGTAGTGGCTTGAACGGCCATCACTCGAGCCCGCTGATGATGGCCATTGGACTGAACCTGTGCGGCTATGTGATTGTGATACAGGAACACTTAACGAGAGAGCAGACCGGCGATGCCCTCTACCTGAAGACGCTGACGGCGGCGGGGTTAAGCCTTGATTTGATTTAGGGCGACTGTGCAAGGGCGAGGTCAAACGACTTCGTTCCGACTGTTGCGGTTGTGGTTTTAACTGGCCCGGCGTAGGTGCTACGTTCTTGAAAGTAATCGTGCATTTGACTTCTTCGCCGGCGAAGACAGTCTGATCGTGCCAGCGTATGAAGACGCGGATGTTACTGGGAGCTTCGGGAGCCATTGCGGGAAAGGAGGCCGCTCAGCGACGAGCGCGTGGATTGAAACGGCTATGAGGTGGCAAATGCAGCATTTCTAGACATGAGCATGGTCGAGTTCGAGGCGACGGGGGGGTTCAAGTGTGTAGACGATGCGATGTTGATGTAAAGGTGAAGAGCTGGCTTTCGAGGGAGGAGTTAAGATGCAACGTCATGGGGTATTCCGCGAAAGGAGATGGAGGAGGTTCACGCTGGCGTCTTGGCGGAGAGCTCTTAAACCAATCATAACTCGAGACGCGGGTATAAGCTAGCTGGATGGAGCCTCGAAAGCTCCACTGTCCAACACCAACGCTACTTAGCTCAATACTGGGGAAAGACGAATGCGTTTTGATGTGACAAAACGGAATGAAACTATGTTCCAACTCAAAGACTAGCAAGAGGTCTATTTTCGTCGCGAGATGATATATCTTGCCTCTGTTTATCTCTTGTAGCTCAATCGCCTGTTCAATTCCCTCAATTGGTATCTTATCGCTTTCTTAATGATCACCAAACTCGAAATCAATAAGGTTCCATGACGCTCAACCACTTGTGTATTTGCCGTGGAGCTTCTTCCGGGAGAAATCAATCATCTGTCAGATCGACAGCATCCTCTCCATTACCAAGTTTTATAAGCTTCCACTGTCTCGGCGCCAGGGGTGTTTCATCCGCCTCTCGTTTGACCCGAGAAGACTCGTCCTTGACCTGGGTCGTGTCAGCGATGGAGATTCACAGGCATCAAGTCATCTAGGTACAACATATAAATCATGTATATTACGAATGGGCCTCTTACCTGTGTATCACGTAGTCTCTCCAAAGCGAGACGTCGTATATCGCTCTCGGAAAGGTGAGCAAGATCGTCTGCGTTGCCCGTTGTAGCGGAAGGCTCGGGGGATGAAGTGCGTGGAATTATCATTTCATGTTGAAGCGATTCTAGATTAAGGTCAGTAGAGTCTTCTATACCCCTGAAAAGGAGAGAGCCTACGGTAGGATCGGTAACGAAAGAAAAATTCTCCAAGTTGGCGTCTGTTCTCAATCGTGCGTCTCTGCATATATGGTTTCTCCGTAGTTGCAGCCAGCCTAGACGCCTTCGTTATTTTGGAAACAGCATTACTGATCTGACAAATTACATACGAGGTGGCGTGACTTATTGCCTTGCCTTTCAGCGCTTTTTCGGCCAGCTCTAAATCCTCGTTATCATGACCAGTGTGCGGTTTCCAGTCTGACAGTCCCCCGCGCCGGCCTGCAACAATAACCAGACGGGTTACTCCTAAGGTTTCGGCGCGCTTGATGTCTTTGCTAAGCTTATCACTGGTCGTGAGATCGGCTGTATTCCGAGTTAGTAGGAGACGATGTGGCTTCCATCCATGCTTACAGTTCTTAGTGATCGGAGCAAAAACAAACTTCTTCATTAACGAAAGCCCGCTCTGCCTCTTAGAAAGAGTTTCGGCTTTTGATATGATAACGGTGGCACTCGTACCACGTGCCTCGGATTCCTTTACTAGCATGTTGTCCATATACTGGCCATCAATATGAACATGGGCGGCAAGACAATCGGAGCGATGGGGAAATTTGAATTCGGGAGAAATCGTGACTTCAATGGCGAACTCGGCGCCCGACTTGGATTCGATGTAGCAACATTTGGTCGGGATCTCAGAGCCATCGTTGTTGGTACTTGTCACAACCTCGTCGTCGGTCAAAGGGTCATATTCTGTGGCCAATTCTCCTGCAACGCGAACTCGTGCTGTGAGGTGCGGAACCTCATCCAGCACAGCCATGTTGAGTTTCAAACACAAGACGCCGAAATACAGGATAAGTGAGTGCGGAATTGCAGCATGAAATAAGAAAGAAAAAAAGCCCAGGCGACAAACGGCCAGCGTGCAGTGTAAAAAAGAAAGGCTGAAAGCCTTGTTGTTTGAAAGGAGGAAGGAGGCAGGAGTGCCTGTGATTGGGTGATGGGCAGAGCTGATTGGCACTGCCAATAAAGCGTCATGTTCCGTCACTCAACCAAAAAGCAGAAGAAGCAAGCCAAATTTGCCATGATTATTGAACAAACAATAGCTAAAGCTTCAGGTACATATAGGTAGGTAGGTAGTTGACAAAAACACAAACAAATATCCACCTTGCCGAAGCTTCGCGGTTTGCTAATTGGGCTTAATATGTAAATATTCTTGAGTATCACATTGGTCGGCACATACCTAATAGAGGGAGAAATATTATAGGTAATAAGTAGAATGCAGCAACTTATTATCTTTCTGGGGTTTGCTCTTTTACCTTTCTGTTCTTGGACTTCGAAACTATTCGAAACCTGCTCAGTGTTTTGGTCGAGGGTAATTCTTTTGGCATATTATTGCCAGTGCCTCGGATTGGTGTCACACAATGGAATGGAACAAGTACTACCACAGTAAAACAGTTAGCGAATCTGCAATCACGTATGCTTAAAGGGCATCTGTTCTTAAAGACTCGGAGTACCTAAATTAAATGCTGACAGCAAAGACTGCTGTAGCTGAAGGAGAAAGCACATACTGGAGTCAAATTAGGAGACTGAGCATGGAGGACTTTGTCAAGGTCCGAATATGTCTGTACAAAGAGACAGCCCAGGGATGGGACTTCTGGGGATGACCATCGCGTCCAAGGCGTAGACTATCTGGGGGAATCTGGGGCACACGGAGCCCTGCTCGCAAGTAAATCCCGACGACTACCGGCGCGACTTATCGCACCATATGAGCTGTTCAAGGGAGCTAGTCCGTCCCACTACCGCTGAACCGAGCAACAACAGAACGTGGCTGTCAACCCTAATTCATTGCATGGTAACGTATCCCATCTGAGCAGTCACCAACTACCCTGACGTCCATTGCAGCACAAGTCTGGGGTCAGATCTGCCTGCAGTTGTTTACTCCATACCTTGACTCCTTTAACGTCACGCCCCAGCAACGGAGCCGTCTTCGACTCAGCTGGTCCCCTAAAGTCGGGGATGAGGGAAAAGACTGCGGCCCCGGGTGTGGGGTAGTCGTACCTACGCATGTACGAAGACAAGTGATCTGGCGGGGTAAAAAGAAAACATGGAGTCGCGGACCCGTAGATGCCGCAATGTTGAAGGAAGCGGATGAGCTTCAACAAGGTCTCACTCAATTGGAAGCTCCAATCATACCCTGGAATCTCCCATCTCAACAATTGCGGCTCTCGACAGTTTGTGGGGAGCGTATGATCTGTCATGGTGTCTCCTGCATCTAGACTGCCGCTTGGTCAGTTATACGGAGGTAATGAGTGAGGCTGACAAGTCATGTGTACTAGAGACTCTCGAGGAAGGGTTCCATGTTGGAGAAACAGAGATAGTCTCAAGTGAAATGGTTTTGTCCATGTGGCAGATCCTCTCTCGGGCGACTGGCCTTTCCGGAGCATCTAAGATGCATTGGTCAAAGGACAAATATATCCAGAAGCGCTGGTGTTTTTAGGTCGCGAAGAGCCGCATCGTTTCCATGTGGTTATGTTGAAATTTGGCCGTAAACGGAAAAACTCCAGCGCTTGGGCTTTGAGCCTGGGGGAGGGGAAAGGGAAGGGAAGGGGATGTTGAGTTGGATGCGGGGTGTGTGTGTGGGGCCGTCCCCGCCTTCGCCGGCGAGACGGAGACGCAGCGGAGCCGCAATTGACCGGCAAGTTTGCGGGTCCGCGAAGCC
>JAALXK010000355.1:0-32016 GCA_012977745.1 Fusarium anguioides | reverse complement strand
GTGATATCATGTCTGGAACCAGCTCAGAGATCCCGAAGACGTATTCCTTTGATCTTCGCGCTCCTGTAACCAGGAACAACTCAACAGCTGGGTTGGCAACTACTTCTGCAATACCACCGAGCTTCTATGGCAATTCTCTCGAGCAACCCAACACCCAAGACGACCAAGATCACGATGAAACCCAATCCCAAGGCTCAGGAAAACGACAGCGGCGACTGAAGACCACTGACTTCACCCGTAGAAAACGCGCTGTAACCGCCTGTCATTTCTGTCGTGTACGCAAGGCAAAGTGCGACAATGTTCGTCCTACATGTGGCTTTTGCGTACGACACAGGGCCAAGTGCATCTATGCAGATTCGGAAAATGATATAGGAGATGATATTATAGAAGATACAGTCTCGAACCGCCAGATCATGGATCGTCTAGATGAAATTAAGGAGATGCTTCAAAAGGACGGCAATTCACCTCGGCGCTTTTCAGACGCGGAACTTGTGCATACAACTGCCGAACCTCCTCAAACACCAATGGCCGAGAGTCCATGGACAAGATTCTCTGCAGGCGCGCAATTCCAAGCACAGAATCCGACGCAAGTGCAACCAGTAGAAGTTGAACGACTTCCCTTTGCTGCCTTACGCTGCGAATCTCTGCTAAGATGGCCAGCACTTTACGACATTGTTCCGAGTAATGCCCGCGATATTGACTCGTTTCCATTGAGCCCATTATATAGAGAAAGCAGTGTTCAGAAGACTAATGGTAGCGGTAAAGGTATCGATGAGGCCTCGTTTGTCCCCCTATGTCTCAAGTTTCTTGCTCATGTTCATCCTCGAAATCCAGTCCTGGACGGGCACAAACTCATAAGGCATGCTCGTGCCGCAGAAGAGAATGGTCTCAAGTGGGACTCCCAATCCTGTGTCGTAGTAAGGTAGCGAATCTGTTTGTCGAAGTTGTTGCGCTAACATCATTAGCTGTTGTCGTGTGCTCTAGCTGAATATACTGGTACATGGATAAAGCCAAACGAATATCCCGTGCCTCCGACTCAGGAGCAGCTGCAACAACGAGATGACTTCAACCAGGGCCCCAGGGCAGAACCCTACTATGCAGCAGCACAGAAAAGAATTGGCCTCCTTGGTAGTACTATTGATGATATTCAATGTTTTGTCTTGGCGGCCATATTTGAAAAGTTTGCCTTTCGACCGTTAAGAGCGTGGTACTACGTTCAACAAGCCTGTTCCCGTCTCGAGACTCATCTACGCCAGCGCGGCGAAAGGCCCCGAGCCCCCTTTAGAGAAAGCAATCCTCAGGACTATCATTTAGAGCAGCGACTTTTCTGGACTTGCTTTCGAGCGGAGAGGTCAGCCACGATTGTCAACATATTTACTATTAGGATACTGACAGATCTGCAGTGAGCTTGTCTTTGAGTTGGGACTACAGCCAAGTGCTTTAGAGAACTTCTCATATCCCGAGCCGCTACCGGCACCACCAAAAGGCCTATTAACTGGATATACTCTAAGAACCGATGGCGGCCAGATTGATGCGGACGAAGAGCAGCGCCAGACAGATGAACGAGGGTGGTATTATTATTTGTCTGAAATTTCGATTCGGCGGACGGTAGACGAGACTTTAAATCTTATTTACAGATATGGGGAAGAATACTGGATGGAGAACCCTGCTTATTTAATCCGCCAGCATCAGGAGAGTGAGAAACAAATATCACAGTGGTGAGTTTCTATTAGTCTTGACTCGATCCGAACGGCTGACTCACTGGTTTTTCAGGCACTATCATCTACCTGCTGCGGTTCAGTTCGAAAATGATATGCCCCCTGCCGAGGAGTTTGCCGCTGCTCTTCAAGGTCGAGCATCCTTTTGGCAAGAGTATACACTTCGTCCTATTCTTTACTATGTACTTCACCATCAGCATGATGGTCCTGTCCCTCATCAAGCACATGCCCTTGCTCTCAAAGAACTCGAGATCTGCGCCAAGATGATACATCGGCTTGCTTTTCAGGGGCGCCATGGCGGGACATGGCTTATATCTCGCAAGATATTTCTGGGCGCCTGCCTCATTCTCGCTGCGGTAACTAAATCACACCGAGTAAAGCCTCCTGCGCAGTGGCATGCAATCATTGAGCTTGCAATACAGACACTCGAACGTTGGGCAATAGATGCTATGGATGTCAGACAGATGGCAAACATTCTAAAGCACATGTATCAGCAAATATTAACATTCACGGAGTAGAGTTCATTGAGCTTTAAGCATCAAGTTCTTCCCTTAGACTGTCCAGTATGTTTATTCAAGTCTCAAATCTTTGTGACCCCAAACTCATGTCCTGGGTCAAACATTCCTGTCTCCGAATAGTAAACCTCCCAGAGCTGGATCAACCGCTCCACAATATCGGGCTTTTCATCAGCAAGATCATAAAGCTCGCCTGGGTCGTTCTTCAGATCATATAATTCCCATTTGTCTTTCCCTCGAGGGGCAGTCATGTATAAAGCCTTCCAATGACCCTCTCTTATGGCACGAAGACCAAATAGCTCCCATCCGGTGATTTCCTTCTCCTCGTCATGGAAAGATGGAGTTTGATCTTCAAGGTGAGGAACCCATGAAGAGCCTCTAACAGGGAAGACTTCTCTGCCTCGAAAGTTACTTCGAGGCAAGGGGACGCCTGCCAGATCTAGGACCGTTGGTAAAATATCCATGACAGTACAGAACGAGTCGGTATGTGAGCCACCGGGCTTTGAGAAAGAAGGATATCGAACAAGACAGGGACACCTAATACCACCTTCGGTAATCCATGTCTTGAAACCCCTGGAGGGAGCCATTGATGCACAAGCCCACTCAGGGCCATACCAGATATATGAATCCCCCATACCCATATTTTCGAGTGAGTTGTTGTAATATTTGTTAATGATTTTAGGGACACTGCCAACGCTGCCCATCATGGGAATAGCCTCAAGCATGGCCCCCTCTGCTCCATTATCCGACATAAAGAGGACAAAGGTATTGTCGAGTTCGTCCACAGACTCGAGATAGTCTACCACACGGCCAATGTTGACATCGATGAGATCTACCATAGCAGCGTATACTTCCATTTTCCTCGCTGACTCGGCTTTTTCAGTTGGTGACATTTTATCCCACGACTCCACTGACATAGGAGCTGGCTCAGTGTACTCAGAGATAAGTCCTAATTCCACCAACTTTGCCAATCTTCGCTTGCGCAAAGCTGCTGGTCCATCGTCATAAATCCCCTTGTATTTATCGATCGTCTCTCGCGGTGCCTGTAGAGGCCAGTGCGGAGCAGTGAATGGTAGATACGCAAAGAAGGGCTGTTCAATATCTTTGCGATCTTTCAGATAGTCAACTAATTTCTCCGTAAAGGTGGTTGTAGAATAGAAGTCGCTTGGTATATCGTCTGGGTTCTTTCGATCCAAAAATCTATCGTCTTGCATCCAGAAGTTTCCAGCGTCCATGGGTCTGAAGAACGCGTGTGCTGGGTCGTCGAGCTGTGGCTCGTAGTTGAAGTGATTACAGCACCCTGATAGGAAAACGTAGCTCTTGTCGAAACCCCTTGCGTGGGGTGAGGTCTCGTTGGTTGTACCGAGATGCCTAGTGACAGATAGTTAGGCGCTTATCAATGCTAAAAGTCTGTCGTTCTTTTACATACCATTTTCCAGACATGATTGTATGGTAGCCAGCATCTTGGAGGATCTCACTGAGCGCAGCAACGCGAAAGTTGAGATAGCCTTCGTAGCCAGGTTTGTTCTTATATCTATCCATGAACCTGGCCATATGCTCTGTCATCTGGCCCAGACCTGCGATATGGTTATCTGTTCCAGAGAACAGCATGCTCCTGGTTGGAGAACATGCTGAAGCTGTGTGGAAGTTGGTCAATCGCACACCCGTTTGTGACAAGCGATCAAGATTTGGAGTAACTATCTCAGAACCGAAACATCCAAGGTCACTGTAACCCAAGTCATCTGCGACAATGACAAGAAAGTTGGGCCGCTTGGAGGTGGGAATAGAGCCCATGATGAGCGGGACTTGCTGGGGAAATGTGATGTGCTTAGGAAGATGATCTTGTTAGGACAACAGCCTCGGGAAGAAGCAAAGAAAGAGAATTGCTTGATATTTAACTACAGTTAGAGCCGATGTTCGGGGTCATGCATCTTATTAACTATTTGTGGAGAGCTCATTAAGAGCGTGGAGTTGATAGGTCTAGCTATAAGTCGAGACGTCCATACTTTGTTTTGGTGATGGAGGGTGTTCATGATCCACTTAAGTCCGTCTATCCGCATCTTCTCCGTCTCTGTCAACTATCGGGCGAGGACATCTCCACGTTTATGAATGCCGAAATAGGAAAGATAAAATAACTCTCATAGGTCGATCAAATTGCCTCAAGTCCAAGCCCTCAAACATCTTCGTTCTTTTTGCTTTCCGCAAGCTGTATCGAACAAACAGCCCCGCCCCGGCGTCTATTGGGCATGCTCCGATTCCGCTCATACCCGTCTTCTCCGTCCGGGTTACACAGACCCGCCTGCCCGCGTTGTCAAAACTACCTACCAAACTCCCCGAAAGGCGGGGAATGTTACAGCACGCCATTGACTTTACCATAGATGGACATCAATCGAGTTACGGGTTCAGTTAACCGAAGCTGAAGCTACGCCCCCCATGCCTTGAGGAGACACTTACACTCGTCAATGATGGACGTGCAATATCAAGGAACACTGCCGAACACCATGCCCCCTCATGCCCTAGATCATCTCGCGTGATCGAGTCCAGTTCTGGCGACTAGAGACCTGACGTTTTAGCCACAATTAGCAATCATGTATAAATAGGTAGGTGGAGGGTCTTGAGAAACCAAATGTTGCATCCAGGCCTGTTGTTGATCTTTGGACAATAGGCAAAGATGGCTCCTATCAAACGCGCCCGTGGGCTCCTTGCCTGTTTCAATGCTCGCCTCATCTATGCTTGTGGTATGATTGCCTTATCACAACTCAACTTTGGTATGGACCAGGCTGCCTTCAGCAACACTCAAGCAATGCCCTTCTTCAAGAAGCAATTCGGAACTTTCGATAAGGCTACTGGCACATATGTCCTCGCGACGGTGTTTCTATCTCTCTTGAATAGTATCCAGTTCATTGGGTTTATGGTTGGTCTTGTTCTTGGCAACCTCTCCAGCCGACGTTTTGGTCGCCGCCTGGCTATGTTTTTCATGTGTTTCTGGGTTTTGGCATCTGCAATGATCTTGATTACCGCAAAGACTGGCGCACAAACAATCGCCGGTCGCACGATTGCCTATGTCTACATTGGAATGGAATTGGCTCTGGTTCCTGTTTTACAGTCCGAGCTAGTTCCAGCAGAGGCTCGTGGCTTTGTGGTTGGAACATATCAGTCAGGCCTTTATGTTCGTCTGAAGGGTCCCCCTTGACCATATCTGACAGTTTTGCTAACAGTCACTCTAGTTTGGTAATCTCATCATGTCTATCATCTGCCGGGGTACTAGCGATATCCAGGGGCACGCGTCCTGGCAGATCCCATACGGACTCTTCTTTGTGATCCCTTCTATCCTCCTGGTCGGCGTCTGGTGGATTCCCGAGGTAAACACACCAAAGCTATTTGATGAGGAACTTGACTAATGTCCATAGTCTCCTCGTTGGCTTTTAACCCGAGACCGCCAAGAGGATGCCTTAGAGTCCCTCCGACTTCTTCGACAAGGGGCGTATACAGACGAAGAGATCGAACACGAATTTCAACAGATTCAGGATTCACTGAACAAAACTATCAAGAAGGGTAGTTTCATGGATATGTGGCGCGGTAGTAAGTCGATATCGATATCTAGCATCAAGAACACAACACTGACTCGCGACTCTAGCTGATCTTAAACGTACTATGATAACCATCGGCGTCAACATTTTTCTTCAGCTCACTGGTCAGAATTTCGCTTCCAAATACGGAACCATCTTCATTCAGAGCTTGAACTCAGTCAATCCTTTCGCCATGTCGTGCGTCAACACTTCAGTCAACATTGTCACCGTCTTGTTGACTCAAGTCTTGTCGGACAAGACAGGACGAGTGTCAGTAGCATATGGTTTTCAAAATCTTCTCCAGCTAACATAATAAAATAGCCCCTTGATGGTAGCCGGAGCATTTCTCCAGATGGCAAGTCTCATGACCATGGGCGGACTCGGAACTGTAAAAAATCCTTCATCGAGTATTCGTTCTGGTATTGTCGCGACAGTCACCCTTTTCGGTGTCGGGTTCTCCCTAGGATGGGCACCTCTTTCACACGTCGTTGCTGCTGAGATTCCTACAACCGGCCTGCGTGACCTGACATATGCTGTGGGCGCTGTCTTCAACATTATCATCCAATGGGCCGTTGCGTTTAGCATTCCATATCTCATCGACAAGTCATCAGCTGGTCTGGGATCCAAAGTTGGTTTTATATTCGGGGTCACTTCGTTCCTCGCCTTGTTGTTCTCATGGTTTTGTATTCCAGAGTGTGGAGGCAAAACATTAGAGGAGATCGATGATCTGTTCGTCCAAGGCGTTCCCATTCGCAAGTTTCGTACAACCAAACCTATCATCGATGCGGAAGCCTCTGATGGTGGTGATGACCTCCCGACACCCGGCAAAGACAATGTATCACAGACAACCCGGACTTTCTAGATTTGTAGCTATGGTGGGAAAGAATAGCATAAATTGCCGATCACGAAAATATTGGCAAGTCGGGGGAATACATCACTCGCCAAACGCCATGGCAGTCGAGTACGACCATGTGTATTTCAAAATTATCTACCATAATTATAATGATTAAAAGTACTTGTCATTTCCCATCATGATCACTACTTGCGCGATTGGAAGAGTCATAGGGAATTAGAGATGACATATTAGTTTGCTGACTTGAAAGCACCAGGGAAATACTCTCGTTTCTGAACCAATCTTTCAAGTCGCAATAGGGTTGACCAGGAAACGAAGCAGCACTTAAGCTGGCTGACATTCATGTTGCTGATGTCTCAGGGGTGGTGCGTGCATAAGTTAAAGGATACAGGTTTGAACAGATGCCGATATTACGCTTGTTAGCCAAAATGCTGCCGAATTAAGGAAAATACCACACCATCTATTTAGGGGGGTGCTAGGGAATTCTGTACTCAGGTTGTCAATAGCCTAGCTGTTACCTTATTCAAACTCAATTCCTTAGACGATCATGCCGTACGGCTGAAAGTCATGACATTAACTTTGACATAGGGTTGATGGAAACTGGTAACGAGATTATAATTCGTGAGTCCTCTGGGCCTATTCAGTAATATTTATATCCCACCAATGTTCTAGAAACCAGAGTGTTCAATTTATCTGATACGAACGGTTATCCATGTCACGACTCTATTGTCAATACCTGCCCGAACAAAGATCCATCCTGGTCTCCATAGTGATTGAGATTCAGGATTGTTAGTGCTGCAGATGATCAAATTAAGTAATCTGATTGGCTCTTTTACCATCAAGCTTACATATGCCCTTTTCCCCGCGAGGAGGCCTTCCCCACTTAGCCTTAGCACGTTGACTGTTGGCAATATGATAACTCATTGATCAGCTACCAACAAGTAGTTCTTTTCTTTACGCGCCTCCCTAGCCAAGAATTCCAATGCCTTTGAAGGAGAAGCAAAGGGCGTAATGGTGCAAAATTGGCGCCACATATTAAAAGGGTTAAGTCAACCAAATGAACCAACCGGAATCAAAGCACTTGTTTTACATGACACTTTGTGCTACAACGAGTGATTCCTGTGACTCTATCGCCTAATAAACTACCCTAGGTACGCACAGGTATCAAATGCTTCCGCATACATTTAACGTTAACTTTGATACAGAAAAGGTAAGGGAGTATGAACAAACTTTTGTTTCTGTTTCTTTTATTGAATCACTTTTACTGTTTACACCTCCTTTCTGGGCTGATGAGCTTTGGCCCCCATTTCGTTGGTACTTGCACGTCTCAGTCTCATCACCACCTGATAAACCGCCCATATAACCCCGGCAAAGCCCCTGGCAGACAAAGCAGCCACTCTGGCAACCACTAACTACCTGGATAGGTACGCTGACAAAAGGCCTAACTTGGTAAATTATACGGAGTACTGTACTCGGTAATAGGTATCGTGATACTCGGCAAGATCATTACATTTCTTGGTGTAGCGCTCGGCTGAGGCACTACTAACTACTGTAACTGTCTTTGACCGCCGCCACTGAAAACTCTTTCATTGCTACCTGTGTGATGTATCCGTGGAGCGGCCAAGAAACAAGAAAGGATGGATCTTGATCCGGTGCGTTGGCCCCTCGTGACATGCATCCATCCATGAATTGGATGTTGTTCTCCATTGGGTCCATTTGATCCATCCCCCATGTGTGTGATCGCCCGCGCGTCCGCCGCAACTTAACCTCTGCTAGGTAAAACTATCCAATCCGTTCACCAACAGCTTGCATGCTTTAGCTTAGGTATGTTAGTCCAAGGTTGGTAATTGGTAACACGCCTGAAGGAACGCCCAAACGCCCTGTGCCTCGTGCCTCGTTCCCCGTGGTTGTGAGTGTAAGAAATGGGAGTGACAGTGACAACGACAGTGACAGAAAAGTGATGCGAGCGAGGCCTCTAAGTTAGGTACTCGTGGGCATCGCCGGAATAAACCTCAATCGTGCCGTTTGACTCCTCTTTTTCACCCATTCACTTCCGCTTCGTTCCTTTTCTCTCGTTTTCCCCTTCTTCCTCTTTTTTTCTAATCTTAATGTCAGATTCAATCCTAAAATTTCAGCATCGTCTGTCGACATTTGTTGTTCTTCCCCTTAGCTCAGCACCTGGTGTCTACCTAATCAAAGGCTTCCAAAGGTCCACACCAGCTCCAGCCTGGAGCTCTACTCTCCACCATCCAAACTCACCCGCTGTTACGGATACTCTACTCTGTTTTTAGCACTAGGTTGCCAATTCCATCACTACCGATAACATCGAATAATTATTCAGAGTCCACTTTCGCCTTCTCTTCTTCTTTTCGATATCTACTCTAACTAAACCCGCGTCTCGTTTTCACCTGCGACCGTCAATCTCGTTCATATTCGAACGTGGGAGTAATAGAGCTCTGAAGTCTCTTCTCCCACAGCCTCATAAAGGCTTCTTCCCACCTTACCTATGCAGCTTCCATTTCATTCTGATCACCCAAACGTTTCATCACGATGAAAGCCGCTCCTCTTATCATCAATTGGCACGACCAGAACGCCCCTGTCTACTCAGCTCATTTCGAACCGTCTGGAAAGGGACGTTTAGCAACAGCTGGTGGTGACAATCATATCCGAGTATGGAAGGTTCAGGTCGATGGAGAAGATCGTAAGGTCGAGTACCTTTCAACTCTTTCCAAGCACAACCAGGCCGTCAACGTCGTTCGATGGGCACCCAAGGGTTTGTGGTTTTTTCTGTGCCCTTATTTCCTCGGCTTTGCTAACAAGTCCCTCGCCAGGCGAACTTCTGGCCTCGGCCGGCGACGACGGCAATGTGATTCTCTGGGTACCAAGCGAAACGCCCCAGACAGCTTTCGGATCGGACGCCCCAGAAGACAAGGAGTCATGGAGGGCAAAGCATATGTGTCGATCTAGTGGTGCGGAGATCTACGACTTGGCTTGGTCTCCTGACGGCGTATACTTCATAATTGGCAGCATGGATAACATTGCGCGTATCTACAATGCTCAGACAGGTCAGCATACCACTAATGACTTAATACAAAAACGGCCTCTAATATAAGAAACAGGAACACTTGTGCGTCAGATCGCCGAGCACAGCCATTATGTGCAGGGCGTCACCTGGGATCCTCTCAACGAGTATATCGCGACGCAGTCCTCAGATCGATCGGTTCATATCTACTCTCTAAAGACGAAAGATGGGCAATATACTCTCAACCAAGATGACAAGACCCCTCGACTTGCCAGTCATATCAAAGCCGATCTTCCTCCTCGGCGAATCTCCTCCAGCAGCCCTGCTCCTCCTGATTTTGGCCATCGTTCGTCCCTCGCCGTTCTCGATTCCGCGCCTTCAATTGGGTCGCCTGTGCCTTCGGCACCAGGCACTCCTACTTCGTTTGCGCTTCCCATGAATCCTCCCAGTGTCGTTAGCCACAGCCGTCGATCTTCGTTTTCCTCCAGACGATCTGTATCCCCTGCGCCGTCCATGCCTTTGCCTGCTGTCATGCCTATGGACCCTTCACCAAAGCCATCATCGACTTTGAGCAATGGTTTGGGGATGAAAAACGCCAATCTCTACGCCAACGAAACTTTGACGTCCTTTTTCCGACGACTTACATTCACCCCTGATGGTAGCTTGCTGTTGACTCCATCCGGACAGTACCAGAACCAGCACCAATCTGATAGAGACGCGAAGCCGACTTATGAAGTTATCAACACAGTCTACATCTACACGCGTGGTGGTATTAACAAGCCCCCGATTGCCCATCTGCCAGGCCACAAGAAGCCCTCGGTCGTGGTAAAGTGTTCCCCGATATTCTACACTCTACGCCAGTCTCCGCCTACCACAAGGAACATCACCATTGACACATCGTCTTCGGAGGAGCCTATACCATCTCTTCCGGAGCCACTTTCGAAGCCATCACCAGCTCCTTCTGTTATGGATCCACCTCCTCCGCCATCGACCACATCTGACTCCAAGGCATCAGGTTCAGATACGGCTTCGACCCCTGCAGGTCTCAAGCCTGCCTTCTCTCTTCCTTATCGTATGGTCTACGCAGTGGCTACCCAGGACTCGGTTCTCCTCTACGACACTCAGCAAAAGACGCCTATCTGTGTTGTCAGCAATCTACATTGCGCTACCTTTACTGATCTTGCATGGTATGGTCGCCCCCCTTTTGAAAACAGGGAATTACACTAACATCAACTAGGTCAACGGACGGTCTGACTCTGATGATCTCCTCTTCTGATGGTTTCTGTTCCACTTTGTCCTTTGCGGCTGGAGAACTGGGTGAAGTCTACAAGGGTGAAATTGGTCCACCCAAATCACAAACAGCCGCCTCGTCTAACCAAAGTACCCCTATGCCCACGCCCACAACCGCATTTGCACCCCCTTCGCCCTTTCCCAATGGCTCATATCATCACCATCGGAACTCGGCGAGCTCATTCACTGCCCCTTCACCCCCTCAGTCGGCCTCGCTGATTTCTCAACGTCCCTCGTCTCCTGCGAGATCAAATTCAACGTCATCGATAGCGACTATCACTACGCAGGCTAGTACAGTGCCTGCTGCGGGTGTTGTCACCAACCCAACCCTTATTTCTGGCAACGTTCCAGGCATCGCCGCAGCAAGCTCCGGCAAGGTGACGGGGGTACCACTGACAACACCTCCCGAGACACCTCGAAGTGCCACTGGTAGTGTTGCAGGCACGAAGCGCGATGCGAGTGAGGGTGAAAAGGAAGATGGCAAGGAGCCCAAGAAGAGGCGAATTGCACCGACTCTTGTAGAACCAAAGAGTTGAACCAAAATGACCGAAAAGTAGTGTGATACTGCTAATTCAAAAGTGTGTTTGCTTTCTTTTGTTTTTGCAGTGTTCGGATTGAAATGACTCGGTCTACATGGACATGGGGATCCGCGATTTAGCAAGCATGGAATGGCGTTTGATGAGTCTGTTTGAGATGGATTGGTTTATATCGAATTATACGACTGGGCAGCTGTCCAGTCAACTCTGCGGGATAGGATCTTCGGGTAGATAGACGAGCTATACAGCCATGCACTGGGATGGCAAAATGGGAACACGGCATATGCCTAGGTATTATGTAGTTTATACAATAAATTTTGATAATGATACTTCTCCATCTCGTCCTTGCTTACGTTCAAAGAGTCCTAATTCCGTACAGGTTTCCAACCTTGGCGCTGAATAAAATTATCCACTCCCTCGTCTCTGAGAATATCGGCTCCTTGCCGTCCTGTTACTATACTACGCTCGTGGTCTGCTCCAAGAACATAGAAAGGGAATGATGCGCGTCCATCCCCCGGTCCTTTCTTTTCGGTCTTCTCAGAGTCATTTGGTTCCCAGGCCGAACGGTCATTGGTTCTCCTTCTTACGAAACCGCAAGCCGGGCGATCAAGTGAGAGGTACCATTTTCGCTGATGTACGCTACCGATTGTATTAAAAGCCCCTGGGTATGCGTTTGTCCTGCTGACCGCTTCGTCTTCGAGCTCGCGTATCTCACGCTCCATAGCGGAGAGGTTGTCTGTATTAGTGTCTATCCAAAGGTTTGCAGTGTCATATTCGCTTTCATCATTTTCAGCCTCGCCCTGATCGTCATCACTGGTGTCGGGTTGCAGTTGTTGTGTTTGAACATCCCAACGCTGGCGTTTGCGGGGTCTTCTCCCACTTCTCACCCTGCCAGCTACATCTTCCGATTTGGTGAGACGGAGATTCAAAACATAAGGGTCTGGTAAGCGCGCTCCGTGCAGGCGAATGCGTAGCTTGCGATTTTGAAAAGCGGCATGTAGAAGAGCTTGTTGTGTTGAGGGGGATGGTGAAGATGAAGGTGGTGAAGACGGTGGTGAAGATGGATCAGTAGATGGAGAGTGTTTGCCTTCACGGAGGAGAACGCTATATGTTCCGGTGTCCCATATAAGAAGGGAGCCTGTATGGGCAGAAGCGGTTTCTATGAGATGGTTCTATCCTGATGTTAGTTCTCTTGTTCTGAGGGAGGGTCGATGACATACCCAGAGGCAGTGAATGCGGAGGCAGTGAATGCGGGTCTCGGTCGCGTTTCGATTCAATCGAACACTGTTGGGATCACCCGGAAGTCCATACATGATGGCCCAGCTAGCGCTGCTGGTCTCATTTATCTGGAGACGGAGGTCATAATGTGTGCCTGCAATGGGATGATCATGCTGATGAATGACGAAGTGGGCGCCCTCAGAACTTCCAGCATTCGCATTATATAGCGAAGCATATTGCGATATTGACAGTGGTGCTTTGGTTGCTATATGTTTAGAGAGGTGGTTCTTAAAATAGGAGAGATGGTCGTGTACACTGATGGATCCAGACTCTATGTCGGCAGTTGTTGGTGATTGAGAGGTAGATGATGAATCCAAAGTCCATTCAAGATTTTGTTTCTTGATGAATGGATTTGGGATGAGGCCTGGGCTTGATGACCGTTTTCCAGCCATAGTGTCTTTTGTTTGGTGTTGTGGTTGGATTTACATGTATTGAGCCATGATTGGCTGTAAATCACTTACTTACGCAGGTATGCGCGTTCTATACTGATTCAGGATATAAAATCTCACACTTTGAGGCCAATGTCAACCAATATTCTTTTTAATCTGAAAGCTCCAACATGTCTTTCTCAATCAAGCACGTAATAATACTGATAGCTACTATTTCTTAATCATACCAGAAGCTATTTGGTCTCAAGATCTACAGCATTATGAAAACCAAAGCATATATAGTATATGCTTTACAGGCCTCAGAGGTCTGTTTTGTTGTTTTTCAATCGTACCAACTACGTCAGTCTTCCTATGGGCTGTACTAAATGCTACGGAGACAGTGTAATACTTCTGTGGTTATATAATTAATTTAGCACAATAAATTACTCAGTGAGTAAGAAATGAATAAAACTGACCCTTGGGGCCTGTATATAGGTAGGTATTTAAGGATACGGCATAGGTAATCATTTGGTCCATTCAATTCTCCAATACGATGGATGGTAGGGTAGGTGTATTGGATTATATTGAATTGAGGCGAGGTTACCTAAACTGGTATGGACCGCACGGAGTAGTAAAGAAAGACCTGTGGTGGGAACGCCGACAGCTTGTGGCGAAACCGGAAAGCATCAGCGTCACATGGAAACTTTTTGGCCAGCTACAACGAACAAGACATAACGGTTCCTAACTTGGTGAGAGAGAATTGATATTTGACACCGCGATCAGAACAATGAATGCGCGCATAAAATGACCATCATCACAAGGGTATGATAACTACGACCTACCTAGATATGCAACAAATTTATCAGGCAAATAAACTACCTATCTATCAATCAGGTCATACTCATCTATGCAGCCATCGGAAACCCCAATGTCAAGCGCCCCTCTTCACGAGTCGTTTATTTCCTCAAAAGGGCAAGAACGATGAGAGTAGGCGGGGCCTGGTCTGTTTAGTCTGCCGAGGTCTGGCTTCTGGTTCGGTCCCTGTGTCGCCCCCCCGGATTTTTCTTCCCGTTTAAACTTGAAAGCGCCTGCTTCTCAAGCCTAGGTTAAGTGAGGACCCACTCCTTTTTATCTCTAATCAACTCCATCCTTCTCGGCTTTTCCTCAACGACATTCTCGTCTTCCTCCTCCTTCTTATCACCTCCACGCCCACGCCTGTCGCGAGCACCAGCACCACGCGCCTCTGATTTTCGAAAGAGCGACACCTGTGACTATATCCTCGCTCTCGGTGGCACTTTCACCCGTATCCCGAGGCAACTCCGTTGTCCCCGCGCGCCACGGCAACGCTAACTGGGGGTTGCATATAATCACGGAGTCAGTCTCCGATCTTGCGTCCGGTACACTTCCCGAGGTCCACAACCAAACGTCACGAGGAGTGGCCAGCGACCAAACCAAGTCTGCTTTACCACTACCTAATAGGAGGCTCAACAGATTAGGCGACTCGAATTCTTGCACTGTGATACCGTTTTTCGGTACTCCATTGTCCGAGCCCGGCTTTTGAACCCTTCCTCCTTGCGATAACAATCAAACATCATGGCCTCTCCGCCTAAGCCCTGGGAGCAACCTGGCGTGGCTACGACTGCTGGTAAGTCGCGACAATCAATTCATCTCCTCCTCCTCTGTCTTTTCATTTTCCGTACCGATTATTTCCACTTGACTCTCCGTGTCTAAGCGCTTGTCTGCTCACCATCCTGACCCCCAGCCTCATCGTCTATCTCACCCTCAGTCACTGGAACCGCCGCATCGACCATCGATTCATCTGCCGCTCCTCCACTTCCCAATCGGCCTTCTTCTCTCGCATCTACCGTTAATCAGAACGCTGCCAACTACAGCCGGATGAACACCTCACCATATAGCTCAATGGGCGGCGCCTATTCGTCGCCCTATTCCAGCCCTTACTCACGTTTTGGAATGGGCGGTTATGGTGGCATGGGCGGTGGCATGTACGGGGGAGGATACGGTGGTTACGGAGGAGGCATGTATGGTGGTATGGGCGGTGGCATGTACGGCGGCGGCATGGGAATGCCCGGCGACCAAAACAGCTTGACGAATACCTTCAACAATAGTACTCAGGCTACCTTCCAAATGCTCGAGGGCATTGTCACAGCCTTTGGCGGTTTCGCCCAGATGCTTGAGAGCACCTACATGGCTACTCATTCCAGCTTCTTTGGTAAGTTGCTTATTGTGATGATTTACGACAAGGAGCTTTGCTAACGATTGCCAGCTATGGTCTCTGTGGCTGAACAATTTGGCAACTTGAGGGACACCCTGGGTTCAGTGTTGGGTATCTTTACTATGATGCGATGGATTCGGACATTGATTGCCAAGATTACTGGTCGACCGCCGCCTGCTGATGCGACCGCCCTCACTCCTGCTGCCTTTGCTCGATTTGAAGGCCGTAGCGTTGGACCTGACGGCAACCCTCTCCCTGCCAAGGCCAGCAAGAAGCCTCTCCTCTTTTTCGTTTTGGCTGCCTTCGGCATTCCTTACCTTATGTCCAAGATGATTAGGACACTTGCCGCTTCCCAAGAACAGGAGCAGAAACGTCTCCAGGCACAAGCCATGGAATCACAGCAGCCCGTCGACCCGTCCAAGCTCGAGTTCTGTCGACTTACCTTCGACTTCCTCCCTCAGCCCAACACTGGTATGGAGCTCGAGGCTCGCAAGGGTGATCTTGTTGCAGTCCTCAGCAAGAATGATCCCTCTGGTAACCCTAGCGAATGGTGGCAATGCCGATCCCGCGATGGGCGTCAAGGCTATCTTCCCTCTACTTATCTCGAAGTCATCAAGCGTCCGGCACAGGAGCCCAAGCAGATCAAGGCCGCCCCCAGCGAGAGTAGCCGCACCAACTCCCTAACAAGCTCAATTGCTCGCCCTGATATTAAGAACGAGTATGCCTCGGCCGACGGCATGCAGAGGAGCCACTTCTACTCATAGAAGACGTTGGCAATGACATTGGAAACGTCGATAATTACAAATGAAGACGACAGGTGTACGATTCTGTCTTGAATATTGCAAGGGTGCATTTAGTGATTGGATTACAAAAGTCATCACGGAGTTGTTGGGTTTCACACACACATATTAGTTCCTAGCGTTCTGTTTCGTCATGTCTTGCGATACCTAGGGAGGTATAAATCCCGTCAAGATACACATTACATACATTCACTCATCAAGCCATCGAATAGAGCTTGATTAGCGTTTTATTGCTACCTAATTACCTGGATACCATCTCAGTGCTTCAAGTGAGAACATGTGTTTTTCCTAACGCGAACTAAAGCGAGATATTCTTTGTCCAATGTACCTTCTAGGCGATAGTTGAAACTGAGCAAGACAGCAAATAACCAAATGAGAGCTCGGCTTTCAAAAGCCGAAGCTGTCAAACGTTCAAGGATCGGCTAACTCACCCGAGTAGCTCAATGCTCGAAAAGCATCCACGACACTAGTTGAACGTAGTATATGATATGCGTCTAGTGACCTGGCATACGTTAGCATATGTGCATCGAGAGAACTATTATCCAGTTAGCTCAGTTATTATGTGGTATATATGCATGTAGCACATTTCCTACTTGGAATTAAAACGAGTGAGGCAGCTCC
This sequence comes from Fusarium anguioides, assembly GCA_012977745.1. Lineage (NCBI taxonomy): Eukaryota > Fungi > Ascomycota > Sordariomycetes > Hypocreales > Nectriaceae > Fusarium > Fusarium anguioides. The sequence goes on along the minus strand of JAALXK010000355.1, from coordinate 15,213 downwards.
TGGCAGAAGCAGCGAACGTCAGGTAAGTTTCAGCATCAAGGTAAGAATTAGGTAAGGCTATCATAAGTATAAGTATAAGTATAAGTATAAGTATAAGTATTAGGATAGGTAATCTACTCAAGGTCTTAGGGCCTCTGGTGTCCTTCACATTATGTCTGAAATTCCAGTCAAATCCCCAGTCATAGCAAGTTGAGTACCAAAATAGACCGAGTTTCAACTCAACAGTTCTTTTCATAGCCCTCACGCTACTCGCCTTTCGATATTTATCCCTCAGCCTCATACGCGTTAGACTTGTGCTTGGGCTGGAACTTGAACGTCGGGTGAACAGGACCAAGAAACATCTCACTGTGAGCACATAGTTAGCTTGTTTTCGATATTGAAAATCGACTTGTTATGCGGTATTGAATCCTTGACATACCTGATCTTAATCCAGTCTCTGAAGTTGTTCGACGCCATGAGCGTTTCCATCTCGTCGCGACCTTCGTACTTAGGCGGTCGGTCATTGAGGCAAGGAGGAAGATACTCCAACAAACCAATGGGAACATAACGGTGGGCAAAGCTGAGCCACTCCAGAAGGAAGCGGCGGGTGAAGCCAATACCCAACTCATCAGAACCCCAGGCGTCGAGACCGTAGCGCACAAATCTTTCGATGTAGCGAAGGCGCTCAGTGGACGACTTGTCAAGGTACTGGCCCTTCTCAATCTCCTCGAATAACCAAGGTTTGATCAAGGCACCACGGCCAATCATCACGGTGTCGACGCGAGCCTTCTCAATGTGTTCATAGTACTCAACATGCGAGTAGCAGTCGCCATTGCCAAGGAAGTACATACGGCCGTCCTTGGCGTTAGGGAGACTGCTGGCGTCAGGTTCAGAAATGGTGTCAGTCAGGGCGTCCTTCTCATTGTTATAAGTCTTGATGAGCGCAGCACACTCGCTAATATAGCTCCAATCAGCCTTCTTGGTGTATCGCTGCTCACGACTGCGTCCATGCAGAGTGAGGGCCGCGCATCCAGGGGCACCAAGACGTTCTCGGTGCTCTCGTGCACCGAAAGCAAGCTTGCCAATAAGCTGAGTGGCCGTAGGTCGGGAGTTTCGGATACCAGTGCGTATTTTGGCAGTAATAGGAACCTCCCCTGACACAGCGTTCATGCCTCGAATCATACGTTCTAGCTTGCCCGAGTTTTCGAGAAGTGCCGATCCACCACCAGACTTAAAGACCATGTCAATTGGGCATCCACAGTTCAGATCAATGAGACGAAGATGAGGGCAGTACCGGTTTAGGACGTCAGCCGCCTTGGTGACAACCCAGTGGTTGTTTCCAGAGATCTGAGCTCCAAACTTGATGTCCTTAGAATGGTCGTAGTCATCAAAGATAGGAACAGAGCCCGGGTTGAACTTGGGAGGAGTGAGTTCGGACTCGTGGGCCTTGAGAAGTGTCCAATCGGCCTTCGTTCCTTGAATGAGAGGCATGCTTAGGGCCATCTCTGAGTACGTGAGCTGAGAACCAAGCTCAACACAGAGCCGGCGAAAGGGTAGGTTTCCCTGTGTAGTGAGGGGGGCCAGAGTGGGCGTCTCGGGACCAAAGTAAAGACGACGCTTCTCCGAGGGCTTGAAAGGAGCATCGACAAAACGAGCACGAAGGTCCTCAATGCCCTCGGTGGACTGATTCTTGCGACGATTCATGAACTCCTCACTCAACTTGGCCTCCTTATTGAGCCAGGTGATGTACTGGTCAGATCGTGTGAAGTCGGTTCGCTTGCGGTTGAGGTCAATCTTCTTGTCCATGCCAACAACGTTGAAGACAGCAGGTCGCTGCTCCTCGGACCCTTCGTCTTTGGGCTCACCATTCTCGCCCCCGTTGGCAGAAGTATTGACGAGAACCAACTCTTTTCGACCGTCCTCGTGCTCGACCTCCTTCATGTGACTCTTAACAAAGCGGCATTTCCAGCCTGAGGGGCAATGGCCATGGGCCTCAAACACAGGACATTTGCCCTCAAAAGTCTCAACGTCGCCGCGGCGCCCCTCTTCAAGGTACTTTCGGATATCATGACAGAGTCTACATCGATCGCCGAACTTGCACTCCCTGGGAGAGAATTCGGGATAGAAAGCTCGGCTATTGCAAAGACGAAAAGCATCATCAAACTTGCCAAAGTCACGCTCTGTGTTTTGGCCTTTCTTCTTCTTTTCTTTCTTGCCTTTACCCCCCTTTCTATCGCCATTTTCACCGTTTCCTTCGACAGCACCACGTGCCTCGGCTGCGTCATCGTCGTTTACAGCATCGTTAGGTGTATCCTTTTGCGCTGACATGTCGACGAGATACCTTCAACTTTGTCAGCCTATCTCACGTCTGCTCTTTCTTTTTTAACAACTCACTCTTTCTTAATGGGAGCAACTCCTTTGGTACGTCCATCGACATGCTCCGACTTGCGATCCAACTTTGACTCCGGCGGGGCCTCATTTTCCTCAGTAGCAGGTGCATCGTGTAGATCCTCTCCTGGAACAGACTGAGAAGGAATCGAATCGTTCGTCTTAATTCTCTTCGATGCCCGCTCTTGGTCATTGGAAGAAGCTGCAATGTTGCTGGCATCACCTGCGAGCTCGGCATGCTCGTGGTCGGGAACGCCCCCCATCTCCGCGTCAGGTTCACTCATTTTGACACACTGGAGAGGTGAGATGTTCCTCTCAGTTGATCGTTTGGAGGAAAATATATGAAAGCTGAGAATTTTAAAGGTGGAGGAGCTATGAAAATGAGCGAATGGTGTATGAGTTTAGCGAGTGTAAGAGGTGAGAAAGAAAAGGAAGGAGCTCTCTGTCGTGAATTAGTGCGTTTAGTTGGAATTTTTGGCTTATGTTTTGTATTAACCATAAGAGAACAATAAATAAGAATTGGCAGTGTTGGTCAAGTGCCAGCTCCTGTTGAAAGGATAACAATCGTCAAAACTAGATCCTTTCACTCAAACGTACGTGGAAAAAAATCCTCGATTTGATACCTGCTTGCACTAAAGCCTGGGGTCTACAGAGTACATACTCTCTACCTAGTTCCGATCTAGGCTAGTACATGCCCAAGTCAGAAAATAATCCGCACATCAAGATGATACCTATTGACATAAATAGCTGAGTACTTAGGCCATAAAGCTATGGGTAAAGTTATCCTAATCTTTATGACAGCCTTACCGAATTCTTACCCTGGCTACTTTGGAACTTAGTAGGTGCCCATGAGGTCAACGGTAAACATAAGTACTGAATACTTCTGAACCCTGTAAGCCTCTTGCTCATAGCTTGGCACAGGGGCTAAGTCGCACTGAAGCATTCCAGATCCAAGGGCAACAATCGCTAGAAGGTACTCAAGTACTTTGACTCGGGACGACAATCGACCTAACCTAGCCCCAGCTCTAACGTTGAGCGATCCCTACCCTTCGACATCATTCCCATACCCTCACCATCAACAGCCCGCCCGTCGTTCCCTCTTTTTGCGCCCTTGGCACATCGCCAATCGGCTTTGTATTTGGACGATTACCTTCTGTTACACCTTTGTCATTCATTTATACCCATATTCCTGTTCTCCGCACTTCCATCTCTTCCCTCATCTCGACTAGGCCAAGTCACAAGCTCAACGCCTGGCTCAGGCAATGAAGAAGAGACTACACAGTCATGGCGGATCCGAGGAGGTCTCCCGATAAGTCGCTGCTCAAAACAAAGGGCACTCAGCAACAACAACGATCACCTGCCCCGACGCCCACAGCCCCACGGCCCAGCTTTGTCGACGACGATTCCGATGACGATGATGACGAGTCCAGCGATCAGATGCCCTTGCCTAGGAGCCATACACCAGGGCATCTTGCCAGTAAAAGCATACAAGCGAATCGTCGAAAACCCTCTGATCTTTCTATCCGGCAACGCTCTCAGTCTGCCTCACAAACCGCCTCACAGGGGACCTCTGCATCGAAAACAGCCCACAAGCCGCCTCATTCATTCTCAAACAGTGCTGGTGATGCGTCAAGCGAGGGAGATAAGCATACACGACGACCTACTGCCTCAAGATCGACATCTGCGATAACTAGCAGGACGACTGCGCAGGCAACCGCGCGATACGCATCACATAGATCTCGCATACCCCAGGACGAATACACGGCATTCCCCTCGCTTCCAGAACCCCGGACGGCTCCAGACGTTGATGTGGCTCCAGCATCTGGCATGTACTGGTCCAAAGCGCCCGTATCAGGTGCTCCTCACACCTCATTACGCGCGCATACAACAACAATAATTGGCTCCAACGTTTATGTATTTGGCGGTTGCGACTCAAGAACGTGCTTCAATGATCTCTACGTATTGGATGCAGACTCTTTCCACTGGTCTATACCTTATGTCGTCGGTGATATCCCTGTTCCCCTTAGAGCCATGACATGTACGGCTGTAGGCAAGAAACTCATCGTGTTTGGCGGAGGTGACGGCCCAGAGTATTATAACGATGTCTATGTTTTGGATACGACAAACTTTCGGTGGACAAAGCCACGAATCATAGGGGATAAGATGCCTTCGAAACGGAGAGCGCATACTGCCTGCTTATACAAGAATGGTATTTACGTGTTTGGCGGTGGCGATGGAGTTCGAGCCCTGAACGATATCTGGCGATTAGATGTTGCGGATGTCAACAAAATGTCATGGCGATTAGTATCAAGTTCTGATAAGTCAAGTCCTGGTTCAAAAGACTATCGTCCTAAGGCAAGGGGCTACCATACAGCCAATATGGTGGGAAGCAAGCTCATCATCTTTGGAGGTTCCGATGGCGGCGAGTGCTTCGACGATGTATGGGTATACGACGTTGACGCCCAACTATGGAGAGCCGTTCCTATCCCCGTTGCTTTCCGTCGTTTATCTCATACGGCCACAATAGTCGGCTCTTATCTTTTTGTCATTGGTGGCCATGATGGAAGCGAATACTCCAACGACGTCCTTCTTTTAAACCTGGTTACAATGGCATGGGATAGACGCCGAGTTTATGGGAAAGCGCCTTCTGGCCGCGGCTATCACGGGACGGTGCTATATGACAGCCGCCTCATAGTCATCGGAGGGTTTGATGGAAGCGAGGTATATGGTGACGTTATGCTGTTGGAGCTAGCTGTTCATGCATACTATTCGCAAATTAGCCACTTTACTATTGAGGTTTAAAGGCATAAGCTACTGGAACTCGTTTGGATACATCAATGTATTTACTAATTGATTTGTTGTCATGGAGTTGTTGCTGGCCCCTTTGAAAGAGAGCTAGAAGGAAGTCCACAGCGGTGCAGATCTTTTGTTACTATAGAAGAATAAGATGCTGGGTCATCTTCACGTTAACTTTGCATATCACGTTCGCGATCTTAACAATTGGTTAAATTTTGCTATCGTGGCTAACTATGATACAATACTCCGTAGAAACAATTCAAACCCCAACCAAGACATGCTCCAGCCCAACTTTTGAGGAGGTTGTTACTACGAGTTACCCATCCCACCCGATCTATGCAATGTAGAAACAGACTCAAAACAAAGGACAGTTTGTGTGGATCGTCCAAATGGCAATAGCTACCTCTTCCTGCGTAGCTCGGTGCTTCATGAAACTCGTGCTCATATCGCCTTCAGTATACAAATTTTGTACCCCTCTCCCGCCTTCAAATATAGGCTCGGCTCAGCGTGGTATTAATGATGAATCTTTTTCAAGGTGATGCGTGTCGGTGGACTGTGTTGGTGTTGAGTAGGTTTGTCGATTAGAGGTGAAGAGTCATTTAAGCCTTGCTCTCGGCCTACTTCTTGGCGGCTAATCGTCGCTCCTCAGCGGCAACCATATCTATTACACCGGTTAGTCTCACATATTCGCGCCTAAAGGTTTACCAAAAACGCACCCTTCCAGAGATCCTGGCCCTCATATTCCTCCTTGTGGATCTTCTTCTCGATAAGACGCTTGTGCTCGGGGTCGTTGGGATCGATCACCATAACGGTCTGCCAGCGACCCTCACCCTTCTTAGCATCATTCATCTCGAAAACAGCTGAGATGATGAGAACCGCCAGAGTGAGACCCTGAGCGTACACACGGGCCTGAACGACCTTGTTGGCCGTGTTCATGGGCGAGCGGCTGACGAGCGCAAAAGCCACACCCATGGAGGCAAGCCATGAGACAAATACGATAGAGTAGCGGTTCTCCTTACCGTACTCCATAAAGCGCTCCAAGGCAGTCTGGTTCTCGCGAACAATCTGCTGAGCGCGCTGAGTCTGGTCTTCGTAAAAGTTCATGGGGTTCTGCTTCTTCTGGAAATCCATGGACCAGCGATCGGCGTTGATAATGGCGCCAAAGGTACCAGCGGATGTGACAAGGAAGGTTCTGAAGGGGATTGTGAGTCCGCGGAAAGCAGGGTATCGTTTTGAGGCGAAGATAACACCTCCAACACCGACGGCGAGACCAACACTACCTCCGATGAGACCGCCCTTGACTACGGCCGAGTAGTGCGCTTCCTCTTCTTCTTTTGTGAGAATCTTCATGATTGCGGTTGGTGGCGAGAGCGGTAGGTTGGTTTGAAGTGAGATTTGGGGGAGAACCGGTCGTGGGAAATGCAGGAGATTTGTAGAAATGGGATTTTATCTCGAGGCGCAAAGTTTACGGGAGTTTCCAAGGCGAGAAGAGAGTGGTATGATGAGGAAACCGAACGAGGTGGGTTGCAGCGTGGTTTAAACCCAGTGTGGGTCAACTCAATAAGAGCTGGGTTTCAGTATCGATCGAGGTACCTGGGAGATGCGTAAATATGAGCTGAGGTTGATGTATCAATGCCGTGATGCTTCGTGTCGTCTACGATATTTGAGTGAGCGATGTTTTCTGCTATCGATGAGTCTTGGTGAGATTCCTGAAACTTTTTCGAAGTTTTTTTTTACCCATCTTGACGTATATAAATGCCATTGCATTTACATGGTTGAATGTACATTTTTTCTCCATGATGATAGATGATGTCAGATTCTTCCGAAGACGGGACGTCCGGTGCAAGCAGTCACCGAACTATGCCCGAATCGCCGAATGGGCCAAAAACGGTAGGTAAGTCAACAACTCCGAATGCTTTTGCCTCGAGAGGCTTTTGTAGCAGTCCTTATCCATATTCATATGAATTGAGCTTGGCTGAGCTGGCCTGTCTGCTAATACCACAGAGCTGAGTATCGCTTATCTGGAGGCAGGATTCCAATGCACTTCTTGCAATGCAATGCAATGCCAGCATGCCTTCGTCTGTGAAAGATACAGATTGATGATCACTTACATCCAGCTCTAGCTCAACTCCCTACATATACCGCGGCTGCCCTGAAAGGGCACGACAGGATGCGACCTCTTAAATACGAAGTACAAGTTTCGTTGTGCCGCAGGGCGCCGTCGCAAGTCTCCAGTATGAGCGGCAACATTGGCGGCATTTTGCGGTCAAAGCGGCATAGTATCGTTCAGTAATTTAAATGCCATGCCGCAGCCAGTTCGCTCCCATGGCGCTGGACCTCTGCCCTACGGTCCCAGCCGCATGAATCAGGGGTCTTCTAGACCGATCAATGTTAATGGTTTGCTTTTCGGCGTCACCGTCGAATCTTGATATGGAACGTAGACATACCGACTCGCGAGCAATCGCTTTTCGCCAGCTTTCGGGTCGTCGGGCTATGCCAAGGAACACGAACGGAACCACGGCGTTCATATTTCGGAATGTCTAGTGAGATCGCTGTCTAGAATCGCATTTGTATAAGTCACATCCATCGAACTGTTTCGCCTCAGATCGGAGCGCTCCGAGGGACGCCCCATGGCCTGACATGGGGAATATCCCGGGAATGACTGGACCCTTGTTTTCCTCATCTGCTGGCCTGCCTATTTGATACATCACTGGTAGGTGATGATTGGTGGCTACCAATATTATTGGCGTGTCTTGATCTTCTGGCTTACCCGGGACCAGTTTCCATCTCGTGCAAAAGGGGACTCTCAACACTCAAATGACTGCCAGTCAATGAAGAGGATCTCACTTTCTCATTGTCACTTGCCCCTTAGTTATTCTGCACAAGTGGATGAGCATGTCGCGCCAGCAATCGAGGGAAAAGACTAGACTTCATGCATCATTTTGGTAAGACTCATCACGAATATCATACTCCTTGTCTTGAACTAACCTCCTACACATCATCCTTTATTAGTTCAGATCACATCGGAGCAGAAGCTCCATGTGCCAGTGTGAGCGAATCATTGCTTGCTATGGCGAAGTGATTCATGCTCCTCCTCAGACTGGATGGATCACATGGGGAATGATCTGATATCTCGATATCTTTCAAGCGGGAATACCTTTCAGTCGCTTCACCTCCAAGGACGTTGGAAAGATTCGGCTTGGATTGTTGGAGCAGCTCTCAGACACTGTGGGTATGTTTGTTATGCGTCGAATCAAGCTGCTCCGCACTCATCTTGGACTGGCCTTCAGGCCTTGTGTCTTTGGCCTTCGCCGCCGTTTAGCCTCGTGATCGGACTGTGAAGCGAAGCTACTGAGTATAGTACTATATTGTACCAGCCGCCCCTACCCACCCAGGCTTCGACTCAACAATTGAATGAGATTAGAATAAGCACCCTAATTGTTCACGCGCGCCAAGCACAAGCATTGTTAAGTGAGAAGCCTACTGCAATGGATATACTGGATATGTCATCCATGACCAATGTCTCTCAAGATTGGACCTCATATCATTACAATCCGTATACCACATCCTATTCCTTTCTCAGTGAAACGAAGGATACCCAACTCTTTTACGATTAGTTGCTCCTGCAGGAGGATCTGTCATCGTTCTGAACAAGCATACTGTGCAATATCATGCATGTATGTCTGTAACTCTAGACTGGCTTCTTCAGCTGACTTCCTCCCTAACCTCGGAAGCCTTTCTTTGGATATGATCTGCGTCGAATGGAGTTGGGGACTGGTCTAAATTCAATGACACTAACACAATTACAGTAAACTAGTCGAATCCCAAGCATCGCTTGGATGCATGGCATCACGACTAGCCGCCGCCAGTAGACCATACCAAGCCACGATGTCTACTTGCATATCAACAAGGTTTAGCAATTTCATTCTCCTGTGTCAATGGGATTTAGAGATATCGAGTTGCGGGATTTCTATATCCCTTCAACCAGGGAGGAACACATCCTGATGCAATAGCCTGCGGGGACACTCTACCGACTTCGTCAAACAGCCTTTAAAAGGTTGATCTCTAAATATCTGCTGCATATTGCAGCTTACCTCTAGAGCTATGATGAAATCAATGCCACCCATGGTGCAACTCAGAGAATCCTATCCTTATCAAGGCCAGTCATTTGTCCACAAGGATGGCCATCACGATGTGGATAGATCATTAGGTTGCACTTTTCGATATTCAGTGTCAAAAGCAACTTGCAGCCGAAAAAGGATAGAACAAATGGCGATCATGATGACATCGTCCAAGGCTGTTTGCATACTCGTCCACGCCCTACACAGACTATCGATGCTACTGTACCACAAGGTCTGTTTTCAAGGGTGAAAAAAAAACCCTCCAATCTATTATCAGTACCGGTCATGAGAATCAACGTGTCCTGCACTCGAAAAGTGGAAGGACGAAGAGGATCAGCAACGCCCCGGTGAGATTGTGGAAGCAGATGGCAGTAGTGCCAAGCTATCGGTACTCAACCCTGATGTTGGCTTTTACCTGGATCTTGAGTTGTCTCCACGCTGATTATGGAGAAGTACCGGGGAGAAGAAGGTCTTGTTCGAAAAGCAAGCCCACAAGCGCATACTTTCTATGATAATTCGTCCCTACATCCAAGATGTTCTTGCTCTTTTGCCCTATGATGCAAGTGTAACTTCTCTCCACAATGTTTAATAGTTACATTAATATCGCCTTACGTGGTCAAGGTATTTCTGGCTTGTGGCGTTATATTAATACTGAGCAATAGGTTAGTATTTAGATGACAACAGTTGTCCATCCACAGTCACGCGACCAGTCCTTCCAATATAGCAGACGTTGAAGTGAAACGTGAGCTAATTTTGTTTAGCCAGCGAAACCAGTTACAGTAGGCACTCCTATATGAAAGCCAAGTTCAATGCCACCGGCCATAGCCCAGTGATCATTGGGTAGTTCAATCCACATTGAAGGCGGCGTCGTTTGGCACTCACAGGCTGAGGAATCAGAACGATGTGATTACGGTACCGCTGACAATTGAAGCCTCTTTGTGGAATGAGAGTTAAGCGGCTGATCCAATGATGCATACATAGTTGGGTAGTAGCCAACCCACTCGAGCCTTGAGCCGGACTAGTCTCTGGGCTCGGCGGAATGGCCTTTGCAGGGGGAAGGGTCATGTAAATTCGTCGTGAGCAAAAACCGTTCTCGGGGAGATTCATAAGAGAGCCTACATAATACTATCCGCCTGGACATACCACAATGCGGCTATGTGGGTTCGAATCAAGTGGCTTAACGAATTGTCTGCCATTCGCAGGCATAGGACGGCGTATTGGTATTTGGTCGAAGGTGGGTATTTTGTTTGCGGCTAAAGAACCCAATGCAGTTTGCCATTGCTTGGTCGTACATTGTGACTAGCAAGACATCTGACTCGGAGCCTCGCAAATGTTATTCATAACTAGGGTTAATAAACCAGGGTTCCACTTGGATTGTATCTGGACTTCAAAGCTGTGATTCTTTGATATTGACCAGCATATTCAAGGATATCACAAAAGCCAACGGGGATCGGGATCATCGTCATGTCATTATCAGACGAGAGCCGCCAGTCGACCTGGAGAACTCCCCGGTTATGTTCTGCCGTACAGCAAACCAAGTTGAGTTTGATCGGCCGGGACTTGACGACATCAAGACTGACAGCGGCACCAGTTCGCCGGACCAGTCCATAGATGGGTCGTGATCCGGCGATCTGAGGTTTGGATGCATTTTCAGTGCGGTGCTTCTAGATACGGAAAGGCTTCCAGTGTCGTTGCGTTGCTTAACCACGGGGCTTCCGTCTATGTACCGTTCCATCTGTGGATTCCGTAATGCTTCCACGGAAAGTTTCGGTGGAGAACTTCCGCAGTGCCGGAGACGATGGAACCCAGCCACGCCGAGCGAAGAGGGATGGCTTGTGTTATTTCAAATTTCTAGGCTGATGGTAACAAACCGAGGGCGGTTGAGACCGGTCAACCAGGCACTCGGTAGGGCAGCTATAACTGGCTCGTTCACGAGATACCATTCATGCTTCTTCCCTGGTTTCGTTAGGTAGATTGCGAGTTCTGGTGGAGTATGTATTGTAAAGCTGCGGAACAAGGATAAACAGGTAATGGCTTTTAGTCCAGCCTAGAGAGTACACAAAGTACGTTAATTAGTTACCTTAAGTATATACTATGTAGATAGGTAGGTAGGCCGGTTTACGTCGCGCAGGCGGCAGGCTCAAGTTCATGGATCGATCGAACTGTTCATCTGTTTAATAATGCAAATGTACGGATACGATGATCCATGTTGAGCTTCGGCCAACCTTAGTAGGTATCCAGGCACCTAGGTAGGTAAGTTAGCAGTCTTGAAAACAGGCATATGCGGTGATGTCCTTGGCCCCAGCCTTCAATTGAGACAGAGACAAGTGATTCAAGTCACCCATACCCATGAGAGGTAAGGCGCAACCGCTGCTGTCTCAATCTGCCGACCCCGGATCCCAGTCGGATTCAGAGTTCCAGGCTGTCCGTTATTAGAATCTATCACATCTCGATACGAAACGTCAAATTGTTGCAGGGACGCACCTACGTGACAATGTAACGAGATCTGACTAGTTATGGTTACCGTCCAATTGGGCTTGACACTCGTTTCCCCAGCCAGCTCAACAGGTGATGAATGACAGATCAATGCCAATGCATCCAAAGGTCACCAAGCATGTTAATGCCACGTTGTGGCCACTGTCAAAGCTCAGGCCAGAGTCATGAGCTTTGGCACGATGCATGAAGACGTGCAGCGATTACTTGCGTAAACGGAAATTAGATCGTCTGCGTTGCATCGGAGCGTTGCGCTACATCTACATCGACATCTCGGCCGGGATATCAGAGTTTGGCCTAATGCACCTCTCCCAGCATCCATGAACGCTCTGACGTAAAGACTCTGCACGGTCCAGGTCTCTCCGAGTCGTGAAACCAAGACCTAAAACAGGAATGATATTCCCTGCAAAAAGCCAATTGCACGGTAAATCAGGTAGACACCATTTACACTAGTCAAAAGGTGGTGATTTTTGGAGTTGCTTGAATGCTCCCAAAGTATACCATCAGCTGATTAACCAACGAGCAATGAGCTGGATGTCATTAATGATTATATACTTGCCTCGGTGAGCTGGAACTATAGTGCTCATTAGTTCGCTGTTGGTACCTGGCCATGCTGGTCTCTAAATCGTATCTTGGCTTCCCACGTTTATCATGAGGAGGCTGGAAGCGTGCCTTGAGCGGCCGACTTTAGAGTCGATCTGTGGGGATGCAACTAAGAAATCAAGAGCTCTTTGGCCATGGATACGTGAATTAAATCCGTTGATGCGATTTGTCTCTGGATTCCAACTCCTATCTTGCACGGCAGTTTCATATCCATCATCTCTTCTGATCACGATCTTCTTACCTGACTCGAGACAGCTGTCCATTGACCCGAGAAAATGCGACATAGGGGCACAGGCAGGGAACTTTGTGATGGCCTCTCAGCCAACAACGAGACCATGTTCTCTATGCTGACATTGTCTCCCTTGCTGATGGCATCAATCTGACATTCTATCGTTCCTCAGCCCAGATGATTCGAATGGGCTCACAGCCCTGTCAGACCCACTTACAGCAACTCTTGAGTCCCAGACGAGATCAAGATGGACTTTCTGGTCTCAAAGCCAATTTGCCATATTGCAGACACGACAGGCCTACTTCTGCTGAGATCCTAGCGTTGACTTGGATGCTAATCCCAGGACATGCAGTCGCTGGCGGGCCGACACAAGGAGGTATTGATCCGTTTAGTCCAATGTCTTAATTACAGCTCAGCCTTGCAGTCCAAGAGGACAGCACTAAAGCAAACCTAGATGTCACCGACTGTGCGTTTGCAGATGCTGATCTTTTTAACCTGGAAATCCTTTCCCTAGTGCCCTTTACCGCGGCAAAGCAAACTCTCAAGCTTAAAGCAGTCTCGCAGTTGGAGTTTAATATGGCACTGAAACTACCTTGAGCGAACGTGTCTTGATTACTTCTTGACAATGCTAGCGGATCTACTCCGTACTTAGTTGGTCCACTCGCCTATAAGCTATGTATATCCACTGGGAGTTAAGGCTGTTGATCAAGTGTGAAGATTAGGATCGATCTAGCAAACCGAGGTCTTCGTCGGCATTCGTAGCCAGTGATAAACGATGGGAATACGCTATTGTGCCACGTTTTGTGGCGGTATGAGTGGAACCTCTTGTTAACTACAGTATACATAGACTATAGTGTATCTTTAATCAACGCCAGTGGAGGCATTGGTCGCTGCTGCAACGTGATCATCAAATTGAGATTTGGGATTGGACTCTGGCGGCTTTCGGCTAGCTTACAAAGGTTGGGAAACTCTGCCGCGAAAGAACGAACAGGTAGTGCAGGGTGTCCGTGTTGAATAAAACTTATGTAACTTAGGTATGATTTGGGCCCAGTCCTCGAACGGATTCATGTACATTAGCGTTGTGAGTCCTGAATAGCATTAATCACCCACTGTTGCAACCGTAGGAGCAGAGTTGGGACTCGTGGGTCAAGGCAATGCAATTGTTGAGCCTCGACTTGGCAGCCAAGGGTAATGATTATGTGTGAAAAGGTTCACAAGAAAGGGGCAGGGATAACCACCAATTCAAAACAGTGGAAGGTGTACTGTTAGACTCTAAAGCTCAAGTAAATGTTTCGATATATCTTCGCGAAGAATCACTTTTGACTCTCATTGATCCAGGTACCTATAATACCTAGTCCCTAGCACTTATGGTAGATGGTACGTACCGTGATTGGGATTGTACGACCAGCTATAGGCAGTTGCATGTATTGACTCAACATCACGAATAGGTAGTGACCGCTTTGCCGTCCCAGGTGTACTATTTCAGTGTTGATAAAACAACGAATAGCATCTCGTTGGTGCCAGAAGCGACTGCAAGATAAGTAGACTAGCCTCAGATAAAGGGGTTTGAGAACTTCGTGTTGAATCGTGTGTATATGCGCTGTCCTACACCAACTAATCAATCTGGTGCAAGGGGCATGTTCAATATGCTTCTTGTTTGGCACCAGCATCCATAGCCAGCCTGGAGCCCCCCACTCCAGCTGATGCTCTTTTACACATTGTCGGCAATTCCCCCCTTCTGTTGCGCTTTTGAATCCCTGATCCCTGAATCTACTGATTGGTTGTCATGTTTTGTTTTGCGCTTCCAAACCACTACCCATGAACCTTGCATCATCACCTGCGCACCCACTGGAATGGCTGATAGACTAAGACTCTGGACCCTTATTGTTTGTCTGATATACTACTGGGCCTAGGAGAAAGTAAATTCCAACAACAAAGAACAGCGGAAGATATATAGTAGACGAGATGAACTCATAAGCAACTCGTGGAATAAGCCGTTGGTTGCGTAATTTGAATGCGTGCGTCGCTTGTATTATGTATCATGTGGTACGAACCAGCATCAACTGCAAGTCCAACAAAAGCGTCAACTGGAGACACCCAATCAAGGAACCGGCGGGTTTACCTCGATCATCTCCTATCTGGACTAGGCAGTACATACAGTATGTAGTAAATCGCGGTAAAGTCGTTTCCACTAGAAACTCAGGGACGTAATGGTTGTGTGGGTGTCAAGAGATGCCATGTCGTATGTTCGTCATCTTTGATGTCTAAATATCGAGTATCCCACAGCATGATATATTATCTAGGCCCCAAACATAATATTGTCTCCAGCCCTCTTGGTCATTCTATCATATCTGCTCACAACTTATCAGCTTCTACGTTAACCCCTCCTGCATGTAATTTTAGTGCATATTACTATCTTTTACACATCATTTACACATCACCCACCCACCCATCCCAACCCATCCTACAGTATCCCGCGGATGCAAGCCTTTTCATCAGCACTTTTAGGACAGCTCTTCAGTTTCCTGGACAACTCCATCAAAGAAGTAAAAGTCATTCAGATCTGAAGCATTTACTTATTCTACCCAGTCATTTCTTATCCGA